>JAIPRK010002460.1:0-19382 GCA_025469195.1 Chaitophorus viminalis | reverse complement strand
GTCATACATCCATTAAAATCAATCAGCATAATTCATTATATACAGGCTGTGTCATGGTTACATTCAATTTGCTTAGTTTTTTTAATGAGTATGAAATATTTTAAGCGAAAACATATTCAAGCAATTTTATTATTTGAGCGAATAAGCTTTGTGTATAATTTGGAGCTTTATGTCTAAAACAAATAGTTCAAAACGTGGAACAGTAGATTGTAGAACAGAACTTCCCTTCCTAAATCTGACACTATATGTTGACAATGGCGTCGTGAAGTTTATTTCCCGATGAAACAGTTAAGCGTATCGAATTACCCTTTCCCTGATCACAACCCAACGTAAAATATACATTTTTATCTGGCGGTGTATTGGCGCCACAATTGACATTCGAATTTGACATGTTGACCATATTTTGTTTAGGTCGATTAAATCTGATACTTTGCTAATACTTTTAGTGGAACGGATACACATCGGAAAGTCGGATTTTAATTAAAAAAATATTTGATTAGGTTCGCTTGACGTACGGGATTTGTGGGAAATTAATTTTCTCTTAAACCATTATTTTTCCAGCCAGTTATTCTACAGTATACAATTGGGAATTGTGTTTGTTATTATGACTGAAGATAAACCGTTCAACAAAATGAAAATCCACATTCTATATTAAACCCCATAGGTAGGAAAAAGCGAAATTCAAATATTACGGTTACCCAAGTAATTGAAATCGGGGTTTCGGGACAGCGCGATGTTTTCTTCGGTTCCTTGGACTTCCCTGGGGCGCACCGAGCTTGATTGCTAATTATCAGAAGTGACGTTTGACTGTGCATGCACATTCGCAAGAATGTTAATAAATTAACCACAAAACGGTGGACGGTTATACCCGATGTGTGTATATTAAAACGGCCCACGATTTTTTGTGTACCGTGATATATTAAGTTTGTTCCAACACGAGATTTGGGACTAGTTTCCGATTAATCCTTGATTGATTTATGGCGCATGCGCTACCGTGGACCGATCATGGATTTTGTCCACTGTTGGAACAAGTTTCTAACTGAATACTGATGGATTGCGCTTACAGTGTGCCCAAATTTAAAATTAAATATATGTGCCCTATTAATTTTTCTTACAATTTATGCAGAGAATAAATCGAGGGATATTCAAAAAATATTAATAATTATAACCTTTTACGTTGTTAATTTATGCATATTATTTGTATAATATACGGTGTTAATTTATGTATTATTTGTATAACATACGTTCTAAATTTATGAATACTGATAGTAGCTTCGCTGTCCCCGAGTATGAATACAAAACTGAAAAGAACCAGCAAGTGGTGCATATTCTGCCTACCTTACAGCCCCACTGGGCAATGGCATTCCTTTTGATTATTATACTGCAGTGGTTGCTGTGAATACAGTTTAGTATACTTGTGTTTGGTAAGTTTGGTTGCAGTAAAAATGGGCGATATTAAGATTCAGATGACTTTTTTTCATCCGGTTCTTCCTCTGACGACGGATTGGAATTAATTAATAACCATAAAATAAAAAATGAACGTTTTATAGGTGAAAAGATATTAACGGGCTTCTGTTTTATTAGTGATCAATTATTTTTCTTTTTGTTTAGACGAAATTGTCCAACAATATGATAGTGAAACATATTTTGGGCATTTCAGGATTAGTCGTTATGTGACAACAAGGATTACTGATTTGTACGGAGAAAGTAATTATTTTAAAAAAGGCAGACATGGCCAATTTGGTAAAATACCTGCGGATGACCAGGTTAGTAGTGTTTTAGTTCAGTCACAGATTATATGAAAAATATTTTCATATAGTCTGTAGTTCAGTTTATGTATCTCTTTGACTTGGGACATAACGGCCAATCTCACTTATTCAAACTTGCAGTAATTGTACTTTTAATTGTTTTTTAAATTATAATAATTGTTGTAGAAATTGCAATTTATAATTAATCAAATTTAACACTTGTTTATGGTTTTATCATTATCTAAACTTATTTGTGTACATTTATAGTTCAAGTAAATGTAATTTATAAGTAAAACAAAAATTAATTAGTATGTGGATCTCTAGTATTTTAATACATAAATATTTAGATTAAAATTTACATTAACTGAAAGTGATCTAATGAATACTTATTCAAACATGTGAGATTTACTCTTTTTGACTAAAGAAACAAGATCTTGTTTTCTTGAAGTAAAATAATTGCTGAATAGCTGATTGGCTATTTATTAGCATTGATTATATTTCTTTGGACCCAGGTAGAAGTAGAAAGTACTTAATTTAAATTAAGCTTTAAATTTACAGGAAAAAACATTTTTGTGAAAAATTGACTTAAATTTTTACCTGGGACCAAAGATATACATAATGGTATTAGCTAGCATTTAATATAATATATTTCAAACTATTTAATATTAATAATTTTCACAATGCACCTACCACTTTACCATTAATAATGAAACCTTAATTATTGATTTAAGGTCCTTATATTTATGTGGTTTGTGGGGTACCAAACTGCAAGCTTCAGAGATGTTGCAGACCGTTTCAATATCACACTAAGCTCTTTGCATAGAATTATTGAGCGGCTTACATACTTTTTGAGCAACTATTCTCCACAAATAATCAAATGGCCTAATAATGAACAGAAACGAGAATCAGAGATGTCATTCAGAGCTAATAGATTTCCTATGGCCATAGGAGCTATCGATGGTTCCCATATCAAGATAGATAAACCTGATAATGATCCAGATTCATACATAAATAGAAAGGGATATTATTCAATACAGATGCAGGTTGTCTGTGACAACAACCGCAGAATCATTGATTTTTTTACCGGTTATCCTGGGTCCATACACGATAGCAGGGTATTCAGAAATTCACCAGTGTGCAATAATTTGGAAGAAAAATGTGGTCTATATTTCTTGCTCAGTGACAGTGGGTATCCGTTACAAACACGATTGATGACCCCATTCATGGACCGAGTGCAGTTAACAAGGAGGCAAATTAATTATAATTTAAAGTTGAGCCAAAACAGATATCGCATTGAACACTGCTTTGGAATTTTGAAGCAAAAATTTAGACAGTTGTATCACTTAAAATTCAGAAGTATCACTAAAATTGTTCATTTTACGAGAGCATGTTATGTGTTACACAACATTGCCATTGATAATGAATTCCTCGAAGAAATTTCAGATGACTTTCATGCATCAAACGCACAAATACAGGCCGTACCACAAAACCAAGGCATTTTGGAGGAAGAGGATATTGAGGAAAACCATGATACCAAAAGGATTAGGGATAGAATAGTAGATGCACTTTTTATTTAATTATTACTAGTTAAGAGTTTAAATTTAAGTTTAAGTTTAGTTATGTAAATATATTTATGTACATGTCCATTATCTATATTTTATTTTATTTTATTTTTTAAACCATAGTGGAGAGGTTGGTAAATTAAAAGTAGTGAAATGGTGGAATTTCAGTCCAATTTTTTGTAATAATAATCACATGCAAATATAAAAAATACAACTTACTTATGTATAGTATAGCATAATAGATTTAAATTTCAAAACATAACAAATTAAATTTCAGTCCACATTTTTCATAATAATAATCACAGGCAAATATAAAAAATACAACTTATTTAGATATAGTATAGCATAACAGATTTAAATTTTAAAACATAACAAATTAAATTTCAGTCCACCTTTTTCGTATTAATAATCACAGGCAAATATAAAAAATACAACTTACTTAGGTATGTATAGCAAAACATATTAAAATTTTAAAACATGATAAAATAAAATCTTATGAATGAAGTCTTAACTTTGTCTTAAAAATAGTAACTTAACCCACTATACAACTTTTTTATGAATACTTTGGTTACACCTGGAGAATAATATCGTGATTGTCGCTTTCCATTACTGCAGTCTTATCGTATCCAACAATTGAATAGTCATATGAAGTATTGTTTTTTTTGCAACAACATTGTGATTGTGATTGCAATATCACATTCCTGTCCTTAATGAGCTCATTCTTATGTTTAAGTAGTTGTAATTTTTCCTTTTCTATTGCTAATCTTTGTTGTTGGTAATTTAATCTGTCTTGTCTAATTTTTTCAACTGTACTAATTTTTTTTCTTAATTTTTTTTTTTTAAATAGCTTCTTCTTGATAAACAACAATACTTTCATATGTGTCTTTTTTTGAGGTTGATGGACCAGAAGGTCCTTGTGTTGAACAAATATCTTGTTCAGAAAAGTTAAGAACATCATGAACATCCTCAGAGGATAGTAAGATTTTAGGGTGGACATTTTTTATGCGCAAATATCTGGTCCATTTCTTCGCTGAATTCAAAATATTTTTTTCCTCGTCCTGTACTATTTTTGTTTTCCACATACTTTTTATAATTTCTTTCCAAAACGCGCCATCGATTCTCACAGTTGTTTGGATTAATTTTCATTTTATATGTTTGACTCATTTCTTCTGAAATTATTGCCCACATTTGTTTTAAACTTCTAATTTTCATTGTTCCAACTTTTTCTATATATTTACCGCATAAATCAATCAATGTCTTGGAATTATGTATACTCCACCTACATTCTTCTTGGACAGCAGTGGTGACTCCAAAGTTCAAGATTATAAATTTATTTAACTCTGAAATTGGAAATGTATACTTAAAAAAAAATGTTTGTCGTAAGATTAGTAAAAAAAAACATTCAAATGTTCAAAACGTGATGTACAGAATATGTATCAACATGCCTTCCATTTTTAAAACTGTTTTCAAACGTTATGTAGTTATCTGTGGCTTCTGTCTTCAATGAGAGGTAAAGGAGCTCGTATGTATCTAAAAAAAATTGTATACACATTAAAACGTAACACTAATATAATACATATTATGTAGGCAAAAATTAGAAAAAGAAAAGCACAGTAATAGTTTATACTAGGTAGTAGTACTTGGATATTTTGAAAACAACTTATTTTATTGTACCTATTTATTTATATATTTAACAAATAATATTAATTTCACTTTTTACTTTAGTGTTCTCTATTGAGAATGTGGATTTTATGCATCTTGTAAATTACTAATTATCTACATTTGTTCATTTAAACATTTTAAATTATATAAGTTAATAAACTTGAGGATATATGTATCTGACAAATGAAAAAGAAAACTGTTTAGGTGCAAATAATTAACTACATAATAGTTCATATAAAATAAAATACACAAAAACTAAAAGCTCCATCAAAATATAAATTATGTTTCAATTTAAATTTTATTGATTCTAGGCTATGAAAAATAAATTTAAAATAAAAGAAGTTCACTTACAGTCAACAGTGATACTTTCATTAGTAATCACTGTAGTAGAGTTTGATGTTTTTTAAGTGGTTAGTAGTGGATGACAATTCATGTATAGATAGTTTTCTGATAAATTGTATACAAACATCAACCGTAAATTTTTTACATTAAAAGTTCAAATGCGAACACGGAACAACTGATACAAACAACCGAATTGATAACATAAATAATGATTAAATGTATGATAATAGTGTCTCGCACTCCCAGTTCGGTCAAAATCCGCGGATCGTTTTGACTGTCAATAACCAGTCACAAAACTGGTCTAATAACGTGTTGGAACAACCATCTGACAGTTTGAGTTTGCGTTTTAGGCAAGTTGGAACGGAAAAATTCTACTGCGCATGCTCCCGGCAGTTCGGTGATAATTTAACCGTGTGTTGGAACAAACCTATTATTATTATGCGTGTTATTGTTTTCGTGCGAAAACGAGACGACTCGTCATCACGAAATTTTAATTTTCAAGATAGATGTCTATGCATAATTTACAATTTAAAAACACTTATATTCAACTTCACCTAAGTCCGATAATATCAAATTACTCTAATATTTATGATAACAACACAAATTTAGTTCCACTGAACGTTAATTTGCTACGTTGTACAAGACGGTGACAACACATCGTGTGTGACGCCCTCCAACGTCAAATTTGTTCGTCTAACTTCATGCTTACACGAAACAAAAGCGCATACGATCAAATATGTTAAACTTGGTCATAGTCTCGGCAAGGGCGCCTGCGGGGGGGGGGCAAACGGGGCCATTGCCCCCCTGGGAATTTTTAACTGTACTTTAATATCATGCATGGTATTCCATTTTATCATTTAATAAATATAAGAATATAGTTTAAGTCAAGTTATTAAACATCTAAATATTATTATTTTATTATAAATAAATTTTATAAATTTGTTCCGTTACCATTAGGCACTCGTATGCCACATCCACCGAGCAATGTTATATATAATAATAATAATATATTTATTTATGGAATAAATAAATTCCAATTACATTTTAAATATACAAGAAAGTTACATGAGTATATAGGGGAAAAGGGAGAGAAAAAATAATATATAAATTTATAAATATAAATCAAGTTGTGAGTAGATAATATATCGTAAATAATGAAAAAAGAAAAAAAACATATAAGTTAAAAATTAATACATATGTGAAGAGAGATCATTTAGTGAACAGTGAAATAAATCTACATTAATAATAGAATTTCCTATAGCCATTTAAGTATTAGAAGGATAGAATGACATATATTTAGTCGAGATATTTGGTAGATAGATAAGTTGTTTATGTCTTGAATTTTGATGGTTTATTTTGAAGTTTAGACGTTTAACTAGTTCTGGGCAATCTATAATATTGTGTAATAATTTATAAAGGAATTTTAAATTTAGTTGTTTAAATCTTTTTTGAAGTGGTAAGCTGGAGAAAAGCCTATTTATAATATTATAGTCAGAATGAGGAGCTCTATAAATGTGACATTAAAAGCTTAGGAATCTTAAAAAATTATTCTGAATTTGAGAGAGATCTTTATTTTGGGTTAAAGAGTTGGTGTGCCAAATCAAATTTGCATATTCCAATTTAAAGCTTACTTATGAAAAATAGAGCAATTTAAGATAATAATAATAGAAAATTAGAATTTTTTAATTCATAAGTTATATCATTTATAAATAGTGAAAATAATAGTGGAGATAAGTGATCTCCTTGAGGGACATCTGATGTAACATTGATATTATCTGAAATGTAGTTTTCATATTAAACAAATTGAGTACGATTCATTAAAAAGGATTCGAACCAAGAAAGAAGTGGATCACAAAATCCACATGCTTTTAGTTTTAATATTAATAGTTTGTGATTTACTCTATCGAAAGCCTTTTCAAGATTTGTATAAATCACATCAGTTTGGAATCCGTCTTTAAAAGAATCTAAATTTGATTGTTTAAAAATAGAGAAATTGGTAATTGTAGAGCGACCTGTAAGAAAAACGTGCTGTTCATTTATTATAATATTTTTATATAAAGGGATTAGTTTTTTATTAATCAATTTAGAAAATATCTTTGGTATGATTGAGATTTTCGAGATTGGACGACAATTTAAGACAGGTTCTACTTTTTTTTATGGATGGGAGATATGAATGAAGTTTTCCATTTATTTGGGAATACGCTAGTAGATTGGTGTTAAGACAAAAGCACATTTATTTAAGAAGATGGCAGAAATATTATCGGTACTTGGTGATGTTTTAAAATAAATATTCCAAAGTTCGTTAAATATATCAATTTTTTTTATGTTAATTGAACAAATTGGGTCTTAAGTATTATATAAATATTCGATGTTAGGTAAATTTAATGTGTTTTGATTATATGTACTAGAAAAATATGATTTAAATAAGTTAATGATATCATTTCCGTTATCAACTTCTTTTTCTAGATAAGACATTGAGCTAGGTAAATAGGAGGTTAATTTTTCGGTATTAAAAAATTTCCAAAAATATTTTGGGTTATTTTTCACTGAAATTTGTACATTATTAATATGAGTATTATAATCTCGGTATCGTAATTGTTAACAATTTTTACGGAGAGAGGAAAATTTAGTATATGAATTTAAATTGTTTGATGCTTTGTATGTTTCATGAGCGTATTTTTTTTGTTTTATTGTATAAATTAACTCCTAACTGAACCAAATAGGATGTTTGTTATAATATCTGTTTAATTTAGGGATAAATGAATCTATTGCGTAATTAATTTGTGAGTAAAAGAAATTTATATTTTCATTTACATCAATGCCTTAAAAATGTTTTTCCCATTCTATAGAACCTAAATAGTTTGTAATAGAAATGTAATCACCAGATTTCCAGTTAACAATTTTATTATTAAACCTTAGTATTTCATTTTAATTTATTTCAAAATTGATATTTATGAGTGGATGCATTTGGTCCATAGGAACAATAGGAATAGAAATTTTTTCAATATTGATAAGGTAAGAGTTTGAAATAACGAGATCAAGTGTTACATTTTTAATATTTTTTATACTGTTAAATTGGGAAAAATCGATATAAGCTAATTTATTGTTGAACTATGATTCCACATTAGAGAAATTAGCTGATAGTAAATTGTAATCACCTAGTATAAATGTCACATTTAGATTTTTATGATAAAATGACAACCAAGCTAAAATATGTGTCGAATGTATTTTGATCGGAGCGATTTGGAATATATACTGAACTAATTATGACAGATAGATTATATAATTTAATTAGTACAAACAAAATTTCAAGATTATTATTTTCAAATATTAATGGTTTGGAAAGAAGAGACTTGCGAATGGCTATTAAGACACCACCACCTCTAGATAAGGAGCTTGTTTTTATATTTCTATCATATCTGTAAATTACATAATCATATAAACCTAATTCTGATGAGTGGATGTTATCATTTAGCCATGTTTCAGTGAATATAAGAATATCATATAATGAAAAAGGAGATAAAGATTTTAAAAGTGTTGATTTGTTGTTGATACTACGTATATTCTGGTAATAAATATTTAAAAAATAATTGGAATTTTGTATTAGTTTTTTGGAATGCTAACAATATTAGGTAAATCTTTAATATATTTAATTATTATGTTGTCTTCACCATTATTCCTGCGGCGTTGGAGTTCGTTTCTTAGTTCATTTCTTGGTGTTCACGTTGCTTAAGTGTACGATCCGAAGCACATCGAATATTGGTCCAATTGGATGATGATCGTAGTTTGGCTTGTGATCGTAAAACTGTGAATGCTTCCAAGGAATTGCGTAAAATGACTTTGAATGGACGTGGTTTGGAGTTTTCATTTTGAATTAACTTGCCCAAACGAGTGCAAGAGAAGTCCAAAATATTTGCCGCCATTATATTGTTGAACATGTTTTTAAGTTTGTCGTGATCCTGTGGTTGATCCTGCTCTGTGCTTTCAGGTAAATTGAAGACAGTAATATTGTTTGCATGTAATTGTCTATCAATTAGTGCTGATATAATGTTTTGTTCATTTCCAATTGTCGTAGCTGACTTTTTGATTTTCTCTATTTTGCGTTCAAGAATTTCAACTTTTGCTTTGAGATTCTTATTTTCTTCAGATAATGAAGAGGCTATATTCAATAAATCATCAAATTGTTTACTTAGATTACTGAGTTTATCAGTTTGGCTGTTCATAGATGAAATAATTTTGTTTTGTTGCGTTTTGACATCATTAAGTGATTTAATGATTTCAGCATGATTTTTCTCGTCCATAATTAAAATGAGATAAGATAATAGAGAACAAACGGCACACAACCTTCTCATACGACTATTAGTCACAGATTGATATGTACGATTACTATGCCCTTTCAAGATAGAGAGTTACAATTGTTACATATGCTTAATAGAAAACTAAAATTAACACAAATAATGGATAGTTATACAGTATAGAAAGAGAGAGAAAGAAAAGAAGAAAAAAAAAACAACAATTTAATAATATAATATAATAAAGTTAAACCTAAGTTATATTTAACAATACATGCAGTCAATTAACAATTAAATTTTTAGCTCTATTATAATTATAATCAATATTAACATTCTTCTTAATAAAGAAAGGCATAAAATTATAATTAATAGGACCAAGATAATCAACAAATTTTTGACCAACTGATTTTTTTAAAAATGATGTTTTAGCATCAAATGAACGAAAAGCTCTTTTTTTACTGAAAACATTTTTGCCATTTTTGTACTAGATACTATAAATAATTTTTAACAAAAGTTCATCAAAAATCTTAAAAATTATTTGTTGAGAAGTTCATAGACATAGTTTTTTTTTAAATTGATAGATAGACTTCTAAGTTGTAGAAATTCAACAACGATTTTGGATTCTCGAGTTGCTTTGGTACTAACATCGCCCCAATAGAGTAAGCAGGTGTCATCTTCATATGTTACTATTCTTCCGTCAATATCCAAATTACACATATGATTAATGTACAATATAAATAAGAGTGGTCCTAACACACTACCTTGAGGAAGACTGCATTTAATAGTTAATTCAACACCAGTAATAACATTAATACGAACAGTTTGCTTTCTGTTCTCCAAGTAGCTTGTGAACCAACTTAGGTTTGTTACAGTAATACCAAAATTAGGTTAACATTTCCATGAAAAATATTTTTTTTTTTTATTTCCAAGTGAACATTTTTAAAAGTCGGTTTATTGTATGAAATAAAAATAATATGTAACATAGTTACATACTACATACAAAATAATACACAAACATAGACATATATAAAAATAAATAACAGACTATAAGATAATATATTGAAGTCAGCCATATGCCAACAGGGAAAAATTGCATGATTGATTATATTAAATATGTATACTTATTGTATATATTTGTATTATATATTATATTATTATGTCATATAAATATGTATAAATATCTTATATTCTTATAATCTTATCTATTGAGTTATTTTTTAAACATTTCCCTGTTGGCAAATGGCCATTTGATTTCAATGTTCCTATGGGAATTTAATATGCAAATCCGCTATCTAGTTGTTTTACATGTCTATGAACAGAACATATATAATTTAGAAGTTGTTTAACAACTCTTTAATATAATTAATTTAAATTACCTATACACTTTAAAATATTACTGAAAATACACTACTTTTTCATTCACTGTTAAAATTGACTTCAACTTTATTTCAAAGTTTCAAACCATCATCTTTTGGATCGCTGATGGTACACATACAACAATATTTTAAAGCTCATATGAAAAATTTTTTTTTCTCAAAATAATGCCAGGAATATTTTTCTGCACAACATATAGAAAATGTATAAACTGAACTGGATTAAAATGGTTCATTGGTGGATCTCAAACAGATTGATTGAGATCGGCTGAAATTCATGGCGTGCTCCAGCGCTATGGCTATCCCGAGAGACCTAATTCTTAAAATAAATATATATATGTTTCTATGCATTTTCGGATACTGCCAGGATTAACCAGTTCTGGTTAACCTAACCCACAGCTGAAGACGTCCCTCAGTCCGAAGTCCATGAACCACAGTCCGAAGACGTCCCACAGCTCGAAGACAACGTATTGTAATAATGTAATATAAATATTTTTAGGTCATCTTCACTGATGAATGGAAACCGTGGGCTACTCCGTTGAAAAACTGAGTATACCTCCGGTATTGCCTTCAGGAGACTGATTGGCGTTCAAAATCCATCGATGAACTGTTTCAGCCATTGGCTGAGACTTTGGCCGCGATTCGGGGTATGCTCCGAAGGTTCGGTAATCCCGAACGACCTAATGAAATTAATTATTTAAATATAGTTATTATGGGATTAAAGAATTATGCTACCCACACTGTTTTCTCTGCTGTAATTTTTCAACTCCGTGTTAGAATCGAGTTAAAGAGTTTCTCTGCGTTTAAACCTTACCTAAAATACCGTTTTCGTGTTATGCTGGGACCGTTGAGAAGTAAGCCCCCTCGCACTCGCGTCGTATTGATCCTAGGCGGATAAACGAATCGGCGAATCGCGTTCATTACGACTCACGAACCTGTAATATGGATGGATGCGCGGTGCACGGACATTTCGGATTGGTCGGAAACGCTGGCGACCGACACGGCAACGCTGTGGTCACGACGAGAAATCTTCGCGACACGACCCATAAAGTATAACCCGGTTGCGCCCTCTACACAGTCTAGCTCCAGATCTTCATTACGACACACTGAAGGTAGCCATCATAGCCCATGCCAAAAATTCATGGACTGACTCACTGCCCATCGTTCTTCTTGGAATACGTTCTTCACTTAAGGAAGACTTAAAGGCCTCATCCGCTGACTCGTTTATGGTGAGCCACTTAATCTTCCTGGCGGCTTCTTTGCAGATAATCAAGAAAATAGAAGTACGAATGATTCTACCAGTTTACTCGACCGTCTTCGTATTTTTATGAATACAATTCATCCAATTCCTGCATCTCGCCATTCAAGTCCACGATCGTTCGTTTTTGCGGACCTCAAGGACTCTTCACACGTAATTCTCAGGGAGGGAGGTGTCTAGCCAGCACTACAACCATCCTATCAAGGCCCCTACTAGGTCCTTGCCCGGAATGACAAAACTTTCAAAATAAAGGTCCGAAACCAACCAGTTACGGTTACGATCGATAGAGTAAAACCTGCCTATCTCCCGGTCGATGAAATCACAACTGACAAACAGGACAATGCACCACCAGCTACTGCCCTTTACATGGTCTACCGACAACAATCTCCCAGAACCAATCTTTCGACATTGCCAGAACGCAGAACTCGCTCAGGTCGTCGCGTGAGATTTCCGGACATTTTTGACCCCAGCTAATTCCACTACGCAGGGGGGAGGGTGTGGCGGTCGAATGTTCTGGAACATTCGACTGCCCAAACATCAGAAATGTTTCGTGTCAAACGCACCGGAAAATACGCGGGCGGTCGAACGTTCTAGAATGTTCGACTACCCCGGCGACGAGAATCTTCGAGACACGACCCGGAAAGTATATAAGGCTGAAGCGGTTGCGCCCTCTACACAGTCAAGCTCCGGATCTTCATTACGATACACCGAGTCAATCACTCGCTCATTTGTAATTGTTTTATATTAAATATAATAATATACGTTATTATTAAGTTGGTGATGTATTTATTTATTCAATCGCCACATACTTATAGACGGAGCATCCACGGTAGACGGAGTTGGGTGGAAAACACAGATAAGATTTTATAAAGATGAAGGAACGTTATGGTAGTAGGGTGGTCATTGGGACCAGATGCCTGCCTTATAATACCAAAAAATGTCTGTAATGCAACACAAATTAATTAATAAACCTATTTGATAATCTATTTAAAGTTTAATATAAAATAAAACATTTACTTCCAATGAATCATCTTGACAAATTTTTCCTGTTAAAACATATTCAAAATTACAATTTTCCAACAAATGTTTTCACAATAGTTGATTGAATAGTCACTATTAGACCTTTAGCTGTACAATCAGTTAAAAAATCTCTTGGTTTTATATTTTCAACTATCATTTTTTTCTTCCCAATCATTTAAATATTTAATGGCTTCTTTAAAATTCTATAGGTAAATTAAAAGATTTTTAACTTATTTTCTAAATGGCTAATCATTTAATGAACTATGTTTATGTATTATTATACTTTTTTCTTAAAATAAACAAATATAATTTAATCTTTTTAATTTTACTTGAAATCCATCACTATTTAATTTGAGTCCTTGCCATGGTAGTGTTTGGTTAAAATTATCAAATAAACAGATCCAATATTCAGTAAACTTAGCAGTCTCGGACGAACCCTTAAGTGTCAAACATCCTTTACTTAAATAGTATTGCATTGCTTTTGACATACTTAAACTTAAAACCTAAAATTTAATTTTAAAATATTAATTATTAGACAAATGTTATTTTTTATGCATATAATTTATGATTATAAAATTTACAAACTATCAAAATTATTACTTGTGTACAAAGACGAACACGCATCTTAGCCATGGGTGTTAGTTCCAAATGTTGAGGTGTTATCTTAGGTATTGCTCTTAAATTACCAGGATTTTGTATATCTATTTTGTACACTTCTTTGTTATATTCCCAGCAAATTTGTTGTTTCTGAGCACTAAGCTAAGTATAAAATATACTACTATTAATCACCACAATATTATATAAATAATAGATGGGGCTTAATAACATACCTGTAAACATTGATTATTGAATAAACGGTTACGGACACTTTTAAACAAATGTACAAAATCTGAAAAAATTTATACTTTTCGGTTGGGCTCTTTTGGATGTTCAAAATAATTTTATAAATTTTCTTTTGAACCATTGATGCCAATTTCTTTCCACATTTTACGGTTAGTTGCAGCACCGTCACAAACAATACCTTCAACAGTGATTCCAATGTTTTCCAACAAACATATAACTTTTAACATAAACTGAGCAATTATTACACCTATAAACAAATAAAATTTAATATTTCAGAACAAACTACTTAATTCATAAATTTTATAAATAAGTAATATTATTTTAATTTACTATTAACTTCATACTAACCCTTGAAATCACCTTTAGATGTAAAACAACCAATAGTTTGGTAGAAATTTGTTCCTAATGACTGCCACATGAACATAAGAGTATAGTCAGCAAATTCTTTGTGTTGTGGCAAATCACCCTCTCCTCCAAAATTTTCAAGGCCATAATAGGTTAAATTTGATGAATTTATTGCTATACTTTTACGGAGATTTATGGCATTAAATAATAACACTCCATGCTTAGCCATATCTGTCATTTGATCACATTTTTTCTTAAGAAGACTCAAAAAATCATTATCAAATCCGCAAGTAGTGTTTATTGATGCCAAATGGCTTCTTACAGTTTTTGGGTGTGGTAATGGTAAAAAATCACTGGTTCGTAAATATTTGTATGTAGATGGTGATCTGATATTTAACAGTAAACACAGCATAAGCCAATTTTTAGTGTACCTACAACTTTTTGAGTTTTTATATTTTGTTGCTGCAAAGCATTCTATTATTAAGGTCTTTTGAGATTCATTCATATTTGATAATTTATCTTGAAACAATTGTTCTGAATATTTAGACATAACCATATGGGTTTTATTCAGCTTTTCTCTTAAATCAGTTATTTGTTGTTTACTTTTAATCACAGTTCGTTGGAGGGCATATGTTTTTTTCTTATTTCATTTTTATGGGAGATAAAGCCAGTTTTTCTTTACAGCCATCAATTTTTTCTCTTATTTCGATTATTCAATGATATTGATAATATTTTACATTTATCACAATACTTGGATTTTGAATGAATTATAGTAACACACTCATTATGTCTAAGACCTATAGAGGTAATATTGTGCATAAACTTTGAGGGTGGTTTGGAAATAATGAAGCTTCAGGACCACCATGGCAAATTTTAATAGATTCAAATTCCTTTATAGTTTCATTAAAATCCTTTCACTCCTTAGCAAAAATCCAAAATGAAACTAGATCCAAGTGAACTATTTTAATACAATTTTCTACTTCTGGAATAATACTTCTCGAACAGAAGGTTACGATACAGAACTCATAAGTATTTTTAGTCAATCTTGTCCATGAATTAGAAAATATAAATTCTGATGTATGATACAATAAATTGTCTGGAATAAATTGACAAAATAAAATAATACAAGTAGGTATGTATTAGATTAGGCGCCCAATTTAGTATAATATTAAATGTATTTTATAGACAAATTTTAGGTATATTAAATTATATGTAAATAATAATAGTATCTATCTAAACATTGTAATTACTAAAAAAGTATGCCTTGTTGATATTAAGAATATCTGGAAAAGGATAGATAAATACTATGAAATGTTATTTTCATAATACAATTTTGACTAAAAGTTAATTATAATATAGTTTAAACCTACCAACAACTATTAACTAATAAATATTATACGTAGTTATAAATTAAGTATAATTTATTCTATAGTAAAACCTACATACTACAATAATCTTACAATTTATACTGTGTAAAGGAAAAAATATTAAATAGTTAAATATTTCAATCTTTGATTATCACATTTTTTAATAGGCAATGCTTATAACTTCAAAAGAATAAGTCCGAACAATAAATTATGAATTTAATTTTAATACTGTGATAGTTGCATATTACTATAAGTATCTACATCGATTGTATTATAAAACTATAAATTACCATCAGTAACCAATGAATCTTGACTATTTCTTACAAGCATATCGGAATTCACAAATGTAGCGTTTGAATTAGAATCCTTTAAATCAGTTATAAAAGGTAAAGCTTTTGACACTGCTGGAAGCTTTCTAATTATTTTTGGTATTTGTAATAAGTATTTTGGTCCTGGAAAAATTGAAGGAATAGCACCTTCAATTAATTTACACCGTTTGTATGGAATATAGTTTTCTGCTATGTGATCAAACCAAGCATATAATTTTGAATTTTGGCGCCAAAATAATATATTGATTTCATTGAAAATAAAATGTAATTTTAAAGTTAAAAACACCAATATAATAATATATGATACAAAAATATTCCATCTATAATTTAGGTGCTTATCAATTTTTACGTTCTTGTAAACGATTATGAGTAAAGAATGAAAAACTATAATTTTCTGTATGCATTACATGTTCAATTCGAGTCGATGAATACTAGCGCTAATAGTTAACCATAAACGCCACTTCAACGATCCATTACATTAAATACAATATATTGTCGTACGCCAACCTGTGTAGATAACCGAAGAATAAACATTGATTAAATATACGGTATATATGGTATATATGGTATAAGGTCTATGGGCGGCGTACGGCGAGCACGGCAACGTTGCGCGCGACACGGACGTACGCACTGATAACTTCTCTCATTGGATCGCCGTCCGCCGCTGGGTAACGAACACGCCGATTTTGCTATCAACGTTGTCGGTGGATACCATATTATCGTCGATCCGTCATCCTTTACATGTAATTGTTTTTGTTAACAGTGACGACCGACGACGCGCGAACATTATCATCATCGTCGATACAACCGAAGTACTTACGCAACGCCATATTACAGTAACGAGTTCCCAACGGAGGTTCGTCGTCCAGTCAGTAGGTACAACCGTTCAGGATGATGGCGTCCTCAAATCAGTCAACTGACGCGACGGTGCCCGTCAGATCACCGGTCGTCGTCGTCCCACGATTACTCATGTTGCCCGAGGCACCAGTCGCTGTCGCCACTGCCGCTGCGGCTACAACCACTACCACCACAACAACAACAGCCACTGCCACCGACTCTACAGCCGCAAATGGCGTCACCACATCTACAGTCATAACAAGTATTGCTACTGCAGCTACGGACATGGCTACACACTCTGCTACCATAGCTATAGACACGGCTACCACGGCTAGAGCCACTGTAGCAGTAATAACTACAGCCGTTTCTCTGGATGCTGGTGTAGTAACAACGTCTCAAAACGCTACTGATTCCACCATATCTCCAAAATCTGTTGATTCGAATGCTGCCTTGGCCATCCATGAAATGACAGAATTACAGATTTCTGGGGTCGATGACAATAATGCTGTTTTTGATGTCTTAACAAACGATAGTAAGTTATTATTAATTAATGATGAACATACGGTTTGGGATTTTAGAACTTGCATATTAAGCATGTCTTGCGCCTATACATAGCTGTTGTATGGTTTTAGTGAAAGGATTTGTGCTACATCTGTCGCATTTAATTTTCACTGATCAGACATCTGTAATCAGTTGAAAGTTACATTTTTTTGTAATAGGTAGTCAAAAAAATGTATTGCTGAAATACTCATTGTTAAACTATATATGCTTGATTATTACATACATTTGGCCTTGTATTTGTAGTTTATTGTTTTATTTATTTTTTTTTTGTATTTACTTTCTAAATTAAAATTTTAACAGTTTTATTTCATTTTATTAGTTCTGATCCTGATGTAATTCTATTTGTACAATTTTCAATTTCACAATTTCATACTATTTCAATACTTGTTTCATTTATTTACCTATCTAATTTGCTTTGTGTATATATATGTTTAAAAAATCTGATAGCAAATGGATATTCATATCCTTTCTTTAAATATGTACTAAAAGATAATTATAATATTTATAATGAGTTAATATCTTAAATACCATAACTGATTATAATAATATTGGATGACTTTAAATCATAATTACAACTGCTATTCTATGGTATCTAGTTTGTTCAGCAATTACTAAAAGTGGTATTTTAAAAAAATATTGTAATTATATTAAAATATGTTGTAAAGATCAAATATTTATTTTGGCACAAAAAATGTTTTGCTTATTGATGTATAATTTAATTAGATTTATTCTTAAAGTTTAAGAGGCGCCTAGAGTTGTGAAGTTTGGTATATACTTATATATGTTTGTATTTTTATGTTTGTTCCATATTAAAATAATATTTTGTCCAATTTCATATCTAATAACTAATACATTTTAATCAAACTGTCAAATTGTAAATCATAAATTAATATAATTTTAAATTTACACTTACCTTTAAGAATAATAAATAATAATGAAATGCCCATACCTAAACATAATTTTGATTAAATACTAATTAGACCTTTTTTGATATTTTTATAAGTAGACAATAAATAAATAAAAATAGCAATTGCCTGCCTTCCGGTAAACCGAAATAGGACTACTGTATAATCGTAGACTTTTTTTGGTAGATAACATAATATTAATTAGACCTGTACTAAGATAATAATAGTAATTTGAATCAAAAACAACTGAGTTGCTTTATTTATTGATTTATTCAGTTATTTTAACATACTAAAATAAGTTTCTATATGAATTATTTTTTAACAAATTGAATTGTTAGTATTATTTTATTGTATTATTTAATAGTACCTATACAGAATAATGTGAAATATTTGTAAAGACTACCTTGTAAAGTTAAAGCTTAAAGTTCTAAAGAAATAAAGTGTTTTTGTTATTTAAAATATTGTTGATTAACGCAAACTTTTAATAATACACCTTCCCTAAGTAATTATATGATTTTGAATTTGAAAATTTTTGTTCATCAGTATGAATGCAGTGTCATGTTTATGCCAACGGTTGTAAGAATGGATATAATCTACTGCTTACATTTTTTTTATGTGAATAAAATATTTGCAATTTCCTCATTCTAATATAAATAAAAGTAGTTAGACACAATAATAATATTACCTTATTAATTATCTTACTATATGTCATGCTCTCTTTCAATTAACAATATCATCACAAAATGATTATGTTGCGAGTAATGTTGATTTGATAAAAATAACTTATCAATAATAAATATTTTAGAAATTAATTTTTGGTTTTTAATTTCTAATTAAAGTATTTCAATTAATAAATAATGTGCTGACATTAATTGATTTTCTAAATGTTAGCGTCTGCAGAGATTTTCTTATCTATCCTACAACATACTATTAATATT
>JAIPRK010002459.1:0-19383 GCA_025469195.1 Chaitophorus viminalis | reverse complement strand
TAAAAACGTGATTTTGCGTAAAATTTCCCGTTTTTTCGTAATTTTTTTATCGTTTTTTCGATTTTTTAAAAAAGTATTGAAAAAGTTGGATTTTTGACTTGCCCAAGTACCATTTACATTCACTTTCTTATCAGGAAAGTTTCTGTTTAAGAAAATCGAAGCATTTTTACTACCAAAAATCGTGTCCTCAGACACAAAAAAAAAAAAAGCACACATCATTGTAAAACCAATAGATTCCATCACTCCGTTCAGAATCTAAAAAAAAAAAAACACACATCATTGTAAAACCAATAGATTCCATCACTCCGTTCAGAATCTAAAATTAAATAGATTAAATAAATAATACATAAACCAGAAACAAGTCCGAAAAATAATACCTTGAAGTTATCATTGAATTTGTTGCCTTAGCAACTTTTAATTCACCAAAAATTATTTTAGTGAATACGATGTAACAAAACCAAAAGTAATAAATATCAGGTGTCTTACAATATTTGGGCCCTCTACTACATCCACACCGTTAATATTAAAATAGTAATGTAAAATTTCAAAATTAGAAAAATGAAACCCTATAATTACATTATGCTTTACGACAAATGAATACTAACCATATTTAGATAACCAATTTGTCAGCTGATATCTCAGTTTAAGTTTGCATTAGAATAATAGTTATGAATAATTATCACTTAAGGTGAAACCATAACTTTATTCTTATTTTGTTATTAGAATATAATACAAATATTATTACTTTCAGTTTTGTTAATATAATACTATAGAATATTATCATATGATTTTAATAATATGTCATATTAGGTAAGTTAATCAAGTGTATTATTATTTATTATACTATATTATATTTAATTATTAATAAAAATAATAATAAATATTTTTTATCTTTGTGTGGTCATGTTGTATATAAGTACTACTTAAAACCTTATTTCATTGTACATAAAATTCATAGGGGACGTCAAAAAGATTTCGATCATTGTTGTGTTTTAGAATGAACTATTGAAAGTCGAGCATTTTGTTATTAGGTAGAACGATATGGAACTGCAATGGGTTCATAAAAACATGACTACAAATTTCTCTAAAATAACATAATTATTATTGTTTTTCTTAAAATTGTATAGAGTTTGTAATGAATACAAAAAGGGAATGTTTATAAGGTATATACTTAACCTTGGATTAATTACCTAAATTTATTCTGAAAGATGTACATTAAAAGCTTTGGGATTTGGTGAACTTTAAAATTAAATGGGTCGCAGGAGAAATATTATGAGGAAAGTAAAATAAATTGTCGATGAAACCAAAGATATGCAATTTGAAATATGTCAAAAAGACTAAGTATTATTAATTATTATATATAAAAATCGATTTATTGACTTAACTAGATATCTAATAGTATTTTGTAAGTACTTAGATATTGATTTAATTTTTGTTGTGGTTAACCGTGGATAGGTTTTCACTTTACAATGAGCAAAAATAATGTAGTAAATTAAGTATAATACACCTTATACCTATCACATGTACATCAGGGGCGTCATTCCAATTTGTTTTTGGTACGCATAAATATTGAGCAGGTCATTATTTTTTTCAATATATTTTAAATTATTAATATTTATAATACTAATTATTGATACATTAGTAAAAGGTCAAATGACATAATACTTTGATTCAATAATTCAAGTTATCCTTAATGAGGAGAGGGGAAAAATTTAACAGTATAAATTATTTGAAAAGCCACAATTACAATGATGGCTTTATTAAATTATATGATTCAAGTTCTTAACTATTGAAACACTGCTAAGTCATTTACATTATAATTTATTAGAACTATAGTTCTTATTTTTAACTGTTATGATTATTCTGTTATACTTTATTGATTACTTTTTTAATTGAAAAGATTATTTTTACTACGGTTGTTTTGTGATCATAAAACCGTACAGCAGACTGATATCAACATCAATGTCATCAATTTATATTTTCTATTGATATTAATATATTTATTATACTATCGAGTGGGATATCCTATGTCGGGTGAAATTCGCTTATTATCAAATTTGAAATTATATTTATTTTTTTTTTGTGATATGGTCGAGCCGGGCCAGGTGGCTGTGCCTTGCGGGCCAAAACTACAATATAGAATTTTAGGTAGGTACGCAAAAACGTAACTTTTGATAGTGCATTGAATGTTGATACATACTGTATTTACTCCGAAAGATAATATGTTTCTCATGATGCCGCTAAAAACCTAATGAACTAATAACTCGCAATACAACTCGAAATCGAATGCTGCAATATGACAAGATTTTCGATTTTGTGATGTTTATAAAACTTGAAACTACAAGTGTCAACTGTACATTTTAAATTCATAAAATTATTACTACTTGTACATATGTTTCAAAATTATCAAATTAAAAAACGGGAATTTAGGGAAATCTATTAACTTAACATAAATTAAAAAATCATTTTTATGTAATCCTTAAACGATAAGGTATTACATTTGTATGCAGTGTAGTTGAATATGCAGCATGGACCTGGGATAGGTATACTCAACTACTTCTATAATATCAATTAGCGAATATTATATACATTTATCCACTTAATAACACAATATTTAGAAAGACTATCAACCACTATCGTGACGAATCAGTTGCATATTATGGTATCTAATGAAGTATAATTATTGGTCTCTCGAACGAAACTATATATTTTATTTTTGTAGTCAGTGTATGATCGGAATTGAAATGGTTCTTAAATTGTATTCTAAGTAGGTACTTATAGAATTTTGTACATGTCATAACATCAATACTGACATGTATTTCCTTGCATTCTTAATATAATGAATAATGAAAATTAAATAGAAGAGTAATTTATTATATTTTATATATTACAACAATAGTTATTAATGTAGTATAGGTAAAATGTCCAAATATGTACAATTTTTTTTTACTAAACTAAGATCTGTTTAATATTTATTTTTAAAAGTCTAATGTATTTTTTATTAAAAATAGTTTTGGAATATGACTACTCATAAGAGTTAATAAACACATTTTGTGTTTTACTGAACAAACTTTATGCAAATAAATTAACATAAAACATATCCTTTATTTAAGCAGTCATCCTTTATCCAATTACAGTAACTTTAGTAGATTGAACCTTATATTAAGTACTATTAACCGTATGTGACTTTCATGCTACCTAATCGGTCATTCTTAGAAACTTAAAGAAAGCTTAGATTTATTATGGTTTTAAATTTCAGTAATTATTCATAGTACATGCCAATATAGCCATATATGTTAGTGCTATGATTTTTTCATGAATGCTCATTGTTAAAATATACTCACTCTCTATATTTCCAATTCCATTGTTCTTATATTTGTTATTCTATTTAATTACTTACTAATATGTTAGTTGTAGGTATTACATATTTATTTATTTGTATCAATCATATATGATACATTTATATGATATATTCATAGGTATAACATAACCAGACAACAAACCAGAACAACTTTAATTCTTAACGGTATTGAATTATTTAGATTCTAGTTCTAATTTAGTTACGTAGACTTTTACTAAAATTTGAAAAATATCAAGTTCATTAATAATATTAATAATAATAACAATAATAATAATTTTTAAGCTTAAATAGCAATATAAACGACAGTTTGAATTTGATACCAAGTCTTGTTGCAGGGGTGCGGATTATCTATTGCATATTTTATTTTAATATTCCATACCACTGCACAATCATAATAATATATCGTAATAATAATAAATCGTATTTTTATATGTTGGTTCTTATTGACAAACCTAAAATGGTAATTGTTTATACGTACTGAAATTCTTACCACAACGTTTAAATTTAAATTTAACTGTACAATTATCATAGCTTGTAAATATCTTATTTTTGATAAACAATGTAATTAAATATTTGTAAACGAACTATGAACTGTCATACAATTAATAAAACACTGAAAAACGTTTAAAAATGTAATTTCATTTTCACAGATACTAATTTTTGATTTGAATCCCACCTTCTAAATAGGTATATAATAAAGAAAACATTCAATTCCTATTGAAAACACTACACTACCACTATTATTTTAAACTTAATCATTCCAAATAATGAAATAATTTAATTTTTATTGCAGTAAAATATATATTCATATTTGATGTTTTAGAATAATAATTGGTACTAGAATTATTAATATGCTCAAGAATTGTTGTAAATGTAGGTTGTATTTTGATACAAACGAGTTGGTATATATTTGATGGTTTGATCTGTATGAAAATCGTCAATTTGAATTCAACGATACTATAGGAAGCGAAGATTTATGAAATATAATGATAGGTATAAATATAGGCCCCTCAGGAAATACTTCAAAGAGGGGCATAGTGGAATCATACACCAAAAAGTATGTAATAGAAAAAAGTTTATTTTCTCACAAGAAATATATCATACTAATGTATTATTATTTTTAATATATTTGTATATGTTACTATGTTATTATTATATTTGTTTATTATTTAATATTTATTTATTTATTTATTATTAACATTTAACGCCCTTTTGGGTAAAGAGTGTACATAAGTAATACAATATACATAGAAAATTAATCCTAATAATAAAATATATGGAATAATGTTAGAATATTAAATTTAAAAATTTTACATACACATCAATTATATATCCGAAATCTAGAGATAAATAACGAAGTTTAAATTCGTTGTCAAAATTAAAGTGAAAAGTAACACTGTTGTAGGTATTCTCTTAGCATATGATTTAAGGGCTCGTTGAAGTTGTATGATTTAAAGTGAAAAGATATATGAAAAATAGTCGTGGAACGAGAATTAAAAGCGGGAACAGCCAGTTTACTCTTTCGAGTATTTTAGTACAACATATCTTATTATTTAATAATTCATATATGAATGATATATCATTGAATTTACGTCTAGACGTAAGAAAATTCAAACCTAGTTCAAATCCTAAGCTATCAACCGAAACGTTTAATCCAATCTTAAGTGACAGGTGTCTTAAGAAGTAATACTGAACATTGTTCAAACGTTGAATCTTGCCAGTTTGGCAGGGACTCTAAATTATGGATCCATATTCAATGTATATGCGAACATGTGAGCAATATAAGGCTTTCAGGTAAATAATGTTATTAAAACCCCAGCATTCGCATGGCTTTTGGATAGATGTAGGATATGTGTTCAGCAATAAATAAAAACTTAATTATTCGTGGTTCTATAACAAACCTTGGAATTAACAGTTTGGTGAATTTCTCTTTTTTACTATACCACGATGAACGCTAAGCATAACCCATTTAATTGATCATAATTCATCGTTGACCTAAGCTAAGTTTTTATTCTTTATAACGTACTAAGTGTTTTTTTTTTTTTTTCTGTATAACTTTTTGTTAGTGATGATAGAAGAACTTCTAATGCAATTGTAATGCTAATGAAAAATATTTTGCAATATTCAATGCCAGTATTTTTTTTTTTTTTTATCTTAAACTATACTAACTTTTACTTTCAGCTAACAAGATTTTATAAAAATTATGTTCATTATATTTTCAGTATACTTCTGTTTTTTCATTTTTATAAATAACGCTGGATGAAGATATCTTTAGAAAATAATCAATACTATTATATTTTTCAAGTCTATTTTTAATTGATTGAATTATTGACTCGAGATAAGATACAAAAATTAATACTAAATGATTAATACTATCTTTGGTAGTTTCATATGGATAATTGTTTCAGTGTGATTATTTTCCAACAACTCTGGAACAAGTAATAGTAAATCTTAAATCATACGCTATGGATAGCGTATAAATAAATAATCAAAGATTTTATTTGCATTTATTTTATTGTTTTCCAACATTTTCAATAATAATTTCTCTACATTTTCCCGAACTTTATAAAGTTCCATTGATAAACCTTATAAAATATTACTGCCTGGTTCTAAAATAGTGTTATATTTGGCAATTATTGTATTTATAATTTGTAATTACAAATGAAAAATTTGAGGTTGTGGAATATAGATAAAGTGCACGTTATCGTGTATTTGAATTAAAAAGACAATTTATAGTTAAAGACTGAAGACTTTAAATTATTAAAATACAATTTTCAGAAAAGACCCTGATGTACTTTAAAGATCATCGTGTTTCACAAAAAAAATAGAATGTTTGGTATAAGTTTTTTCAAAGACTATTTTTGCGATAAGATTTAATTATTTCTTTTACAAAGCCAGCAGTATTACAAATAATCATTTTTCTGTTAAAATCATTAATTAATACATTTAATCAGTCACTAGCATAATGGAAAAATAAAGCTTGGTCATAAATAAATATCAATGAAATATTTACTTAAGGAATATGTAAAAGTTAAAAAATTCAAAATAACATTTGAAGTCCGGGGGGGGGGCAAATGCCCCATCTTGCTCTCCCCCCACTGGGTATCTATGGGTATAAAAGTTAGGGGATTTGGACTAATTTTTGTAATCTTTTGTGGGGGTTTCAATTTCAATAAAGTTAATAACATATTGGTTTAAATTGTATGTTGTACGTAGAAATACATCTTTCATTGAACGTATAAGAGACATCATCACTCACTGCATTTCTGTTGGTATTAAATTGAAAAAAAAAACCAAGTACAAAACATTTAATTTCATTGATTAAATATTCCGATGTTTGAATTTATTAAGGCAATAGACATTCAAATAAACGGAAAAATAAGCTTTTATTTTCGTGTTCACCAAAATTCCAGTGTTCTCAGGTGACATACGAGTACAAATAATACATGGAGTGTGATTCTATCGTTATTGGTGAAATATTACTCCATTGCAATAGTACCTACATAAACTATATTCCATTCTCCCTGTACGAGTTAATATTTAACCTCTGAAATCGACTGTTTCCCGAAAGAACACGAAATAGATCAAGTAAATAAGTAAGTACGTTTTATCTTAGCATGGTATTGCCATTGTTATTCATGAATGGTAACGTGAATTTTTTTTTACACTATACATCACGTAATTTATAACACCATCGATGCTTATTTTCCAAACTGAACGCATACTGAAGTGTCTGAAGTTCACGCTTACTTCAATACTATAAAGTAACTATATAATACAATAAGTTAATAACACACACAATTGACCGGCGTGTTGTATTCGGTATTAAAATATGATTTCTGTATATCCATCATTGAATCCACCGAAAACTTTCTAAAACATAACCAAATATGTTCTTTCAATAGAAAATTGATAGTATCTATTACTGGGTGGCTATGTGTAGAATGATAACGTATTGTCGATGCCAAGGTATAGAACCATAGAGTTTAGTAAATCAGAATATACTTTAACTATTTTCCAATTAATCTCGAAAGTTCCGTGTGTATACGTTTTTACATATGACAAACAGAAGTAGAATATTGCATAAAAAATGTTCAATAAAAATGCAATAGGAAATTAGTAGTTTATTGTCAGTATATATGTTTGGATGAGTGGGGTATAGCCGAGTACCTTATAGACTATATCAACACTACCTTGGTATTATATAAATGCTCATTTTGAACAATATATTTACAAATTATTAACTTGTAGACATGAAAATGTTGAAAAAATATTTTTTTTGCTTTGGAGTAGGTATGTGATGAAAAATCCAATGCTTTGTAAATTTTGTTAACTTAGTAAAAAGAACTACAAAAAATACTTATATTGCCTACTATTACTATTAAAAAAAAAAGATTTAATAAAAATGCTGTTCGAAGTTAAAAACTTTACGGTTTGTTTAGACTAGTTAATTGTTTCAAGTACATTGACCAAGAAAACGAGCGCGTCGATTGCTATACAAAATTTACCTATAGACTATAGTCTTCATATAAATGATCATTTAACCATTTAAGTATATTATTATCATGATGTTCAGCACAATAATTAGGGGGCCAATCTTTTGAGCTCACGTCGAAAATTACTTCAATTGATAAATTTCGAACGTCATAATCCCGTTATTGTTATAGTTTTCACTGTACAGCGATGTCCATCATATATTACTATGTATAGTGCGTACACTAATACGGAGTCTGTGCGACAACGCACTGGTAAAGTCTTCGTAATCGTCAACACGAATCTCCAGTCTCCCGTTCAAACGTCTCGTCGCAAATACGCGCACGCGGTTCGCGATTGTTCTCGATTACAAAGCATTATTACCGCGGTGGCTTCGATCGGCCATTGTAATTGGTATACACATGTATATAATGTAGGTGGGCATTAGCTATATACATATATATATATATATATATATATATTCCGGAACTCCGATGGCTTTTGTTTTCACGCACGAAAGGTTTCGGTATGAGATCGCGTAGAATCTGCAGTTCGGACTAGAAATGTCGATGTGCATAATGTGTGTGTGTGTGTGTGTGCACCGCACACGCCCAGCTGCATTTTATCGAATAATTATGCTTCGTAATAGCACGTTTCCGGATACGCGTATGAAATAAATATTGATATTTCGCATCATGCACACAGAATTCAGGCTGTTATAATAAACTACCGATCTTTACGACGACGATGACGACGGACCACGGACGACGATGCACGTTTGTTTTATGTACCATAATATGATAAACTATATATACACGCGGTGTAGGTTAGGTATACAACGCACTTCTAAAGTGGGGTTAGGTTATATTATTATTATTATTATTATTATTATTATTACTATCCTGATGTACAGCGGCATGAGGAGGACAAAACGACCCTTTATTTTTAATCGAAGTTTTGTGATACGTGCCCGTCTCGACCAATATTAGTAAGAACAATGATTTATTTCAAATACGTTTTTTTTTCTTTTTTTTTTTTTTTTGAAACGTATCCAAAATTATGGTTTATTATTAGTTGGGTTTTTTTTTATCGTTTCTTTGATAAACTGCCACGCAGATGCTTGAACATTTTAATTTATTGTTTCTCTTTTACGGTAAAAACGGAAACATTTGTCTCATAATCGTTCAGCGCCATGCTCTAGAGTCTAAACATTTTCTCTATACATATACATTCAATTACAACTTAATATTCCCCACGTAACTCCCTAATTCTATCGGTTGAACTGTGCTTCACTGCACGGTACAAAACACGCGACGACGAATCGCTAAACTCATTTGGAAGTATTGTTACAAAATGAATAAAAGAAAATCCTTTTGAATTACGATGACCTATGAAATTTGTTATTGTATTTTTCTCATAAACCCGAACTGTAGACTATGTTTATGTATACCATCATACTACACATCAACCACAAAATATTCAGTATTTTTCGAAAACGCTGAGCACAAAATGGCAATGTTAGGTTTTGTGAGTAGGTAGGAATATAGAAAATAAAAGAAAAATACGGATCATAAGTATAAATACTAGTAATAATAATTGGGTTAAATTATAGTGATATTAGCTCTGTTGTTTATGTATTAATTTTAGTTTTGAAGTCTAAAAGTGCTTTGGATTATAAATATTTAACAATCTTAAATCTCAGATATGTCAAAAGAACTTTGACATTCCTTAGATAGTATTATACTAACGCGAGAAAAGTTCATTTTATTGATAGATTAAAATGAAAAATAATCTTTCCAGAACACATATTTTCTTCGACGTAACGTGAAAACCTATGCATTTTTCATTCGAATCGCAGCGTGAGGTTATCGATATAAGTGAAAAATGACTTGTTCTTCTAAGTAGGTAACTATTCTAGTTTTGATTGAATTTTGTTCATGTGTCTGAGGAACATAGGAAATGATAAAGTAAACTAACGATAGCTGTAGACTATTGTTTCTTAAATATAATTTGCTCATTGTTGTAAGTAAATATAATCTACCATTATTCGATAATATATTGTAGTGTATTATTAAATACACTACTTACACAAATTAAAAAGTAATTATTTTAGTTAATTTTTTTAAAAAGTCTATATATATATTTTTTTTTATTAAAGTAACTATAGGTATGTTTCATTTCACGAAAATGTTATGAAGACATACCGTGAATTTGGGCTTAAGCTTAAGTCTTAAGACGATATAGGTACGGTTTACGAAGTAAATAGTTGATCTCACCAACTCAGGCTGACCTATGTTTAACATTTGATTATAGATTGCATTATACTTGATGAATGTATACGAATTCCAATATTTCCAACTTGTTCTATTCGTGGTAAGTTGTTTCTTTTTTTATTCACACAATATATCATCACCTGCAGTTGTGTACGTAACAAATAACAATCTACTCTCCGGCATAACTGCTATTCAAACCAATAATGACAACTCGTTTTTCTTACTATACTAATAAGGATAGTATGGTGTGTACATAGTTATTGAATAATATTTCTGTAACATACGACAGGTCAATTTTGACTTTTTGTGTTTAACCAATTCGCCATTTAATTAAATGGATCATAAATAGTTTAACGATGAGTATAAAAAAATATGAGACACTTCACGGTACTTTTCCCATTTTTGTCGTTCGAGGATCTAAAAATATATTTGATTACATTTGGGTCAAACAAAATTGATAATAAACTGATGGAATTTCAAACCTATTCAGAGATTACCTACAAATGTGGACGTATATATAAGGACACAGGCTGTTAATACAAGATACACTCCAAACATGGGTAACGTATAAAACAGTAAGTTAATTCGTACCCGGAGCGCCATGAGCAGAACGGATGGTTAACATGCACGTTATATGAAAACTTATAGATTAATTCAACATTAAAATAAGTATAGGTACATGGAATATTCGGAACATAGGAATATAAAAAAACACAACAGAATAATACGATGTCAAACATAATAAATGAGTGGTCATTAAAAGTCATTCTACTTATAAATAAAAGCCAAAGTATCGAATTCGATTATTCATATCAGTTGTAAGTTATCGTCTATATTTATTCTTAAATAAACGTAGAGGATATAAAGAGCTTGTTGTTCCATTCAAAATAATTTACAGGTCACGAAATATGTATAAATAAAAATTCCACCAAATGGTAAAAAGACATTAATTATTGCTTTTTTGTTGTACAGTTTTCAATTATTAGTATCGATTTAAAATGAAAGTGTACGTGTATGTATTTTGTTTGGTATCTGTCGATGTTCATAACTTTTCAACGTAATAATTATCAGGAAAAATAACATTCAACAAAAGAAACAATCAACTATTAAATACAATTTACTGAGTACGTAAATTCATATTGTTTGAATGTATCGAATACGTGGAAATAACATCCCCTATAAAATTAAATTACAATAATAATAATCTTAAGATAATTTTCAGCTACCATAACATTTAAAAATTTAAAAAAGTTAGATAAAAAAATATTTAAAACGTTTTCATCTTACACAACGGTTTACAGTAAACATATTTATAAACTATATTTATTGTATAATATGATGATTTTAAATTATAAATCCATAATAAAACCAATGGCCATCGCAATGCACACAGTTCTCATCGGTTAAAACTACCATTGAAATGGATGAGACGCTATAATAATTTGGCGTGGGAATTTTAGTTTTATCAACTTTGTGATAAACACAATTGTCAATGTAACACTATGCCCCGTGTAACAAATATCAACACAACACTAGTTACTATCGTATCATTTTACCCGTCGTGCATTTATAATGAAAGATTTTGTAGGGTTGGTAACACATGACCCTCTAAGCATAGTTAACACAAACCATTGTTACTAGTTTGATGTACGCAAATATTTAAATGCAAATGTCGAGTTAAAAGTAGTATAAGATATACCGTCAATCTGAGTGACTTGAACATTAGTGTTATTCCTTGACAAAACGTTTAATTTTATGCCAGATGAGTGAAATAAAACTCTGTTTCCATAATAATATTTTTCAGAACATTTCGTAAAAGTTTCATTCTCATCAAAAATGTGTTATCTCTTATCAACACGCCTTGTGATTCAACTAAAATTTAATAATAAAAAAAAAAAACGATACAACACGAAAGTTAAGAATTACAGAAGTTTAAGCTAAACGTCCAAATTTCAAGAAATGTTATTTTTAGTGAATATATTTTATGTTGTTTGCTCAAATCTTCAAATAGAATATGGAAATAATATTTATTTAATTTTTCAGAATTATTTTTATTTTCCATTGAAAAAAAGTGGGTGAAATGGAACATAAAAACAGTTTAAATATATATTAGGTACCTATATACATTACTATATAATTCCAATTAAATTAATGATGAAAAAACTAAAAATACGGTTTTTAATAATCTTAGTATTTTTGGTGAACTTTAACGATATGTTACTTACAATCTGCGTTAAATATTTCCTCAAATTTACTGTAAATATTGATTTTTGTTTTCTCAATCTATTCCTTGAAAGTGTACGACACTACGTTTCTTGTTTTACAGAATTGATAATGAATCAATCAGAATCAATCCAGAATGATGGTACGGTACACCGTACACAATAAGATTTATACCTAGTACAAAATTTAATATATTTTGAATTCCTAAATGATTTTTCGTACTGTTACTTGAATCATAATTAAAAAACGTGATGACAAACACTAAAAAATTATAAAATACGTGGAACATAATTCAGTTTATTTGGTAAAATCGTTATCACTTGAAAAAAAACCTGATATATATATAATGCTTGATTATGAAATCGTACTGGTCACAGGTTAGGTATATCTACCTATATCATATTATGTACTCAAGTAATAGACTACATGGAGTATTTTATGAATATTTTAGCGATACTATTTTACTTGATCAATTTATAATTTTGAAAAAGCAAAAAAAACATTTTCTTATAACTTTAATTCACTATAATCAATAGGAATAAATACAAAAAATAATTGTTATCGGAAAATGTAAGAAATGTAGTTTTCTTTCTATTTAAATTGCACAATATATTTTTATATTATAGTATAATGAAGAATATTTAACAAGAAAATTCGATACATAACAATGTACCTAATATTGAACAAGTAGTTAATTATTTATAATTCAAGTTTAGACGAGTAAAGTGAAGCAGCTGGGGATCATGGGCAAAATATTGATATACAGCTCTTCTTATATTAACTTTAAAGACTTATAAATAATTAATTACTGGTTTATCCGTATATTATTTATGAATACAGAGCAAAGAAATTGAGATTTTATTTTCAACCTCTAATCTTTAGAACAAAAACCTTAGGACTTAACGGTATACAAATTACAATCTAATATTTTATCGATAGTGGCAAGTTGATTGTATATAATTTATCGTATATACTCCTGTATTTGTCTATAGTATAAATATACATAAACCATATGGTGGTGATAATTTTGAAAAGCACATCTTGGTCAAAGGTTGAATTATAGCCTATTGTATAGTACTATTAGCTAATATTATAATATGGTTTATACGAAATCATTTAAAAATATGGTATGCGTTTAAATGTAAAAATAATGTACAGTTTTTATTATAGCTATATACTTTTCAATGTTACAAGTGAATACATTTTTGAAAATCACGTGTTCACATCATTCAAAATTAGTTAAAAAAAATGTAATACGCATTAGTACGCATAATATATTTATTTTATAATATTTATTTAATATCCTATTATTTATAATTCAATTAGATGGTTATAGCGAAATAACCATATTAATGTTAAACATTGGACACCTTAATTAAATCAAAATGATATTTTACATGACACATATATAAATATGACGGAACGACTTTGAAGTAATATAATCAAATTATGAAAAAAAAAAAATCATATTAGCTAATGTTTGTGAAATCAAAATGTTACCGACTCGGTCGGTTAGGTATAAATGACTGCATGCACCTAGATATTTTAATTCAAACCATCCAAACAAGATAATGGATATTAGCTTGTGCTATGTTTCTAACATTCATCTTTTACTTAAGGATACATTTAGAATCCATATTTACTGTGTTACAGGCAAAACAAAACATTATTGTGATGAACATTCGTATTTTAATGCTATTTTTTCAGAATATTAGATATAATTTGTAAGACGTTATGTAAATATCATGAAAATGCAAATAAAAATTTGGTGTACAGTTGGGGGTGGAGTTCACCTCGTTTATAGGATAGGTCATTATTACAATGGATTTGTTAAATTTGAATGCAATGATAGATATCATTGTATACGAATAACGATTCTGAACGGAGTTAATGTGTTTGTCAAAAATGTGTATATAATAATATAGTATTTTATATTTAAATTGAATTATAATGCAATTTCGTAAAAATTTAAATTTCAAACAGTCATAAAATTTTTTCTTTAAAGTCCGGTAGGAATTTTTTTATATATTTTTGAAGATTAGTTTATGGACAACCTAGTGTTAAAATTTTGAACCTTAAGTATAAACAGAAAAAATTTTATGAATTTTCAACTACAAAATAACTTGCAAATTATCGCGATTTTAACATATTTTATATAAATTTGAACATTATAAAAAAAATTTGAGTGAAACCATCTCCGATATTTTTTAGTTACAATTAGTGTTACTTATAATTAATCTTTTAATACATTTTCAAGAGTTTGCGGACGGCCAAAAAAATTTTATAGATATTTTTAAAAAAAAAACTTACAAAAATCGAAAATTTAAATTATCTATAAATAAGTCAAAATATGTCAAAATACTTTGAAAACTCAACCATGTATAGAAAACGTCAATATAAAGATTTGGTGAAAATTTCAAGTTGTTGAAGTTTTTGGTTTTCGAGTTAGAGCATTTTAAAAAAATGTATTTTGTAAAAACGTGATTTTGCGTAAAATTTCACGTTTTTTCTTATTTTTTTTATTGTTTTTTTCGATTTTTTAAAATAGTATTGAAAAAGTTGCATTTTTGACTTGCCCAAGTACCATCTACATTTACTTTTCTTTCAGAAAAGTTGCTGTTTAAGAAAATCGAAGCATTTTTACTACTAAAAATCGTGTCTTCAGACACAAAAAAAAAAAACACACATCGTGGTAAAACCAATAGATTCCATCACTTCGTTCAGAATCTAATATGTTATATTTCATAGAAATGATTGTTTTTGCCAAATTTGAAACTTAAAAACTTAAACTTGTTTAAAAAAATAAATGACTTTAAATTCATCCTAAATTTGTATTTTTTAGATGTTTAGAACTAACTTTGCATTATATTTTTCTGTTATCAATACTTATGAATCATATATTACCTATTCTATTCACTATGATTTGTTATGAGAAATACTATTACTTATTACGTGAAATTTTGCAATTTTTCTATCATAACCGTAAATGTCTAATATACGAAAAAGTTAATTGTTCCTCTTTAATAGTAGTAAGCTCCTAATAAGTTTTATGTTTAAGAATGAAAATTTCATAAAAGTAGAAGTCCAAAAACAACGTTTATTAGGTTGATAGTTTTATATAAAAAAAAAAAAATTGTTTAATTATTAACATAACAACTATTGGTTGAATGGTAATATGGTATTTAGTTTAGTAGTACAAACATCCAGGATAATTAATAAAAATAATATCTTTTTTTTTTTTGTGAACGTTGAACTTGTAATTGATATAAATTTCAAAATTGTTGAAGTAGAAAAACTGTACATATAAATAGTTGACAGTTGTACATTAAAAGAATACGGCTGGCAGCAAAAGATCATTAGTTTTCGAAACTCACGAACATGTAACAAAATATATACCTATACCTCGGTTGTACGAGTATTATTGCAATTTTTCACATAATAGATATTATTTTCTTAAATAAAAAATGAAATAAAAATAATATCGTATCACAATATTAGGACATAAGTATCACACTCAATAATAAATTATAATCTCATGATAATTACATTTATATCATCTATAATATATATTATTTACGACGTGCACGTTAGTTAGTAGTTACGATGAATATTTGATAAATTTTATATTTTATCTTATAAATATGAAAAATTATTTATTCACGATCAACAATAATATTATCATATTATTTTAATCGATTTATTTTCAAGATATTCCATTTTAATGATAAAAAAATGAAAATAATATTTTGATGGATCAAATTAAAAGTATTGTATTTTTTTAAGTTCAAGTATCTAGTTTTATAAATTATGTATAATTTTTTTTCGCATAAATGTATCAAATTCTCAAACAATTGAAACAAGTTACCATTAAAAAGGGTTATAAGTAGTTGCTAAAAAATAAAATAAATTGTAGAATCATTGAAATATTATGATCTTATGGATTATTATTGTCGATAGTAACATTATAAAAACATATTCAATGACCTTTACAGTCGTACATTAAGCTATAAGCATAAACTTAAAACAATGTGTGCTAGTTAAGTAATTGTGTGAAATCGAACAATAAGCATTTATAGGGATAGTGAAAATATTGAATATCAGGTGTAAACAATGTCGTGTTAGTTTAGATGCATTGAAACGTAATATTAAATTCTAGTAACACAAATCTAGCAGAAATAGTTTTTTTTGAATTGTATAAGAAATTTATAACATTAATGTTTACACAAAAATATAATCTTAGAATTTATTTTTCTCCTAAAGTAATGATATTTTGATAACTTTATAACAACTATTGTATGTTTATGTTATTGATTGAATATATAGGTACGAATTTCCAATAGAATTCATTCAGACCAGTCATGATCAAAAAATACTACTGTATACAAACACTGCATTGCCCAATTTATTCTATTATATAACACAGACCACAGACCACAGACCAACATCAGATATCACATTTTATATTGTTGTTTAGTAGCGCGGGTATTGCGAAGACGTCAAACATACTAAAAAGATATTTTTTACAGAAAAATACGAACTACAAGCTTAGGTCAGTTATTTTTTCTGCAAATAATAATTTTTACATTTTAAATTCGTAAGCTGATTTTGTTATTGTTTTGGTAGGTATCACAACAGTAAACCAAGTAAATGTTTTCGAATAATATATATGCCAAAATGGTGTACTTATTAAACTGAAAAAAAATATACAAATTAATATCAAAAGTTTATATTAATATTTGAATATTTTATGAAAATACCTGTTAGAATTGCAAGGGGACCGCCGTGTAAGAGGATTAAAAAGAATTTGGTTGATGTGTCGATGCTGAAGTTAGGTAGCTTTCAAATAGTTATATTGAATCAATAATCTGAGCACTATTACTACTTGTTATAGAAAAGTGTTTATAAAGTTCAAAAATCAATGAAAATTATTACATTTGGGACTGTAGTAGAAGTTTTTATTAAAAATATAAACAGCTCTTGTTTTAAAATAAATATTTGATAATATTTCTCATAACATTTTAAAGACAGATTAAATTAAAAAGTAATTAATTCAAAAGTTATAAACTTTTTGTTTGATTGTTATTCTTATTACATTACAATTTCATAATCCGAGCATAGTGATAGATGTAGTTTTAAAATAATGTGTTATTTTTTGTTTATTTATACTTTCCCAGGTAGATTTTTGGACCCAAATCAGGAACCAAATTGTATTTAAAAGTGAGGATTATTTAAATAAATAACAACATTTTCGATTTCCTCGGTGGTTTTTTCAACTCAAACGTCCAACAAAGCAACGTAGATTTACATTGATATATATGAATATTGATTAAAATTAGTAAAATATAAGTGTAAAAACTATTGCATTTATTTTATGCTTTGATAACTGTAACCAAGTATAATCATGTAATATTATTATATAAATGCTTATAGAAACCAAAGTAGTGAATTTATTTTATTTTATTATTAATTAAGGTCTTTAATTTTAACAGATTTTATCTACAATAATGATGACTAGGTTTCGTATAAATTCGTTATAAGATCTGAAAATAATTAGTTAATTATATTAATTAAAATTAAAAATAAGCTTATTTGTAACTTATACCAATAATTTTTATTAGATTTTAGAATCTTAGTATTAATAATCCTTGTTCATGATACTTGTTAAAATTGTTTTTGATAAAATAATTACCTAATTTTAGTATTCAAACTTTGTAATTTTAATACAACACTTTAAAATAAATAAATTATTGAATAGTATAAAAACGGATCGATCCAACATTCACCAAAAATCTTTTTGAATAACAACTATACTATTGTTTTTAAAATCAAACGAAATACAATATAATATATTATTATACATTATATTAACACAGTTGTTTTGTTATTGATTTACCCAGAGTTTTTATAATGTTATCATAATCCTCGTACGCTTACCGTTGTTATATTTCTGTATGTGACAAAGGAAGATAACATAATTTTATATTTAATTAGATATGTATTCATGCACTTGAACCCACAAATTTAACTATTTTAAAAATTATAATTGAGGCTTTTTTATGTTATTTATTCGTTAAAATTTATCTAAGAAATCATATAATAATATAAACGTACTCAAGAGATAATATTTTTAATGATATAATCATTGGAATCATTATTTATATAGTTATATTTATTTTGTCACTTTAGAACATATTTTCTTCATCTTTATCTGTCATAGAATAGATTTACATTCCTGAAAATTGCAAGGTTGATACAAAAGACGACATAATTCCAAAAATAACAATATATGCTTGTAAGTTGTGATATATTTACTATACATATGTACTTGCCTAATTATTTAGTTATAGAAAAAAGATTTATTCAAACTGTTTATAGTATAAAACCTATTTTGTATAATATAATTAGAAATATTTTACATTATATAAAATTAATATTTAAAAACAAGTACCTACAAAATAAATTCAAAATGTAAATGAATTATAATTCAAAGAAATATTATTGAAGTCTTCATTATTCCATACATTTTTAGGTATAATATTTGTGCTTTGTTATTAGTTGTATTTGGTTTTTTTTATGATTATTTAATTTTTTTTTTTTATTAAGACATGAAGTTATAAAGTAGTCAGTTATTACTTATTAGCACTAAAAACATGGCTATGCTTAAAAATTGGCCAGGATCACTTATGTGGGCTTGCATTATTACATATTTACCAGGAAATCAGTATGCCAGTTGATAATATCATTGAAAGATTTTCTAATATGAAAAACAGGAAATTTGACTTTATATTATAAACTTGCATTATTTTATTTTTATATAAATAAAATCTCTCGCTTTGCTGTAATTATTTTAATAAACGGTAAATTAAATTTTTTTTAAAAAAAAAAAAAGAACGGGTGGGCCTCGCTTTGCTGTACAGTTGGGGGTAGAGTGCACCTCGTTTATAGGATAGGTCATTATTACAATAGATTTGTTAAATTTGAATGCAATGATAGATATCATTGTATACGAATAACGATTCTGAACGGAGTTAATATGTTTGTCTAAAATGTGTA
>JAIPRK010002458.1:0-19384 GCA_025469195.1 Chaitophorus viminalis | reverse complement strand
CCTTAAGTATAAACAGAAAAAATTTTATGAATTTTTATCTACAAAATAACTTGCAAATTATCGTGATTTTGACACATTTTATACAAATTTGAGCTTTATGAGCTTATAAAAAAAATTTGAGAGAAACCATCACCGATATTTTCTAGTGGAGATAAGTTAAGCTTATTTTAAACCTTGTATTAAACTTTCGAGAGTTTTTGGCCAACCAATTAAATTTTATAGTTGTTTAAAAAAAAAATTTACAAAAATCGAAAATTTAAATTGTCTATAAATAAGGCAAAATATGTCAAAATACTTTGAAAACTTAACCACGTACAGAGAACACCAATATAAAGATTTGGTGAAAATTTCAAGTTGTTGCGGTTTTTCATTTTTGAGTTAGAGCATTTTAAAAAAATGTAGTTTGTAAAAACGTGATTTTGCGTACAATTTCCCGTTTTTTTGTAATTTTTTTATTATTTTTTTCGATTTTTTTAAAAAGTATTGAAAAAGTTACATTTTTGACATACCCAAGTACCTCATACATTCACTTTCCTTTTAGAAAAGTGGCTGTTTAAGAAAATCGAAGTATTTTTACTACCAAAAACCGTGTCCTCAGACACAACAATAAAACAAAAAACACACATCATTGTAAAACCAATAGATTCCATCATTCCGTTCAGAATCTAAAATGTTAAATGTTTGTATACAAAAATTATGATTTTATTACTATTATTTATTATACTATTTTACTATTTTAGCTTCTATAATATATTAATATATAAGTTTTACAAGAAGAAAAATTAATTAACCCGAATTAATTACTAATATGAACAATTAATATGACTATAATTACTTGTTATTTTTAGGAAGAAATGATTTAGGCTACTAAAAAAAATTTAAAAAAATAAATGATAAAAATTATGCAAAAATCCAAAATAAACAAAAAAAAGCGAAAAAAAGCAAAATAGCACTTATACTCCGAAATATGCAAAAATATGCAACATAAAATTTCGTAATTAGCTTCTTGGTTATCTGAAACAAATGTATAGCTCACATAGGTACCTCTGGGACCTCTCAAAAAATATATGAAAATGCTAAAAGTTATGAGCCCTGGTAATAACATTTCAAATAAAGTTTCGAATTTTTTTTTTTTGATGGGAGGGGGGCTAAGCCCTCCTAAGTTTTTCCCGAAGTTCGCCTATGTTGTCGAACGTACACTTCGATCGTGTACCGACGTACACACGCGTGTATATGTACATTCCGAACTTTCGGATTAGAGATACGTTTGTTCAGCATAGTGCGCGACATAGTGTTAACACAAAGGTACACCATATAGGGTAACGATACACATCAGTGGTGTCCAACCCGCGGCCCGCAGTAGATTTTCATGCAGCCCTCACCAAACTCAAAGGTAAAATGCACAAAAGATTTTATGATATGCGAAATGAAATGGAGTTCATGGAGTCAAAAGGAAAACCTGTTATAGAGTTTGAAGATGAAAACTGATAACTAAGATGATAACTACTTATTTAAATGAATTAAATGTACGTCTTCAAGGTAAAAATCAACTCATTAGTAATATATTTCAAATAATAACTGCCTTTGAACTGAAACTTAAGTTATGGCAAAGTCAAGTTAAGGTGAATAATTTTATGTATTTCCCTGTGCTGGCTAAATACAATCCCAAGACTAGTGAGAAATATGCTTCTTTAATTTTAATTTTAATTAATGAATTTGAAACCTGTTTTCAAGATTTTCGTAAGAATAGTCAACTTTTTGCTATTTTTGAAACACTATTTTCGGTTGATATTACTGCTGTGGAAACTAAATTTCAAATGGAATTGAGTTGCAATCAGATATTCAACTCAAAGAAAAATTTAATCAGTCATCTTTATTAGATTTTTATAAATTATATCTACCCAAAGAAATATATCCAGTCCTTCATGGCCATGTCTTATTCATGTTCTCGCTTTTCGGCAGTACTCACATTTGCGAACAATTGTTTTCAAGAATGAAAAACACAAAGAATAAGAATCGGTCCACTATATATCAGACAAGCAACTTGAAAGTTGTTTAAGGATTACCACAACTTCAATCGATCCAGATATTGATTCATTATTTTCACAAAAAAAGCAATTTCAAATTTCACATTAAAAAAAACTAATAACTTTTAACTTTTTTAAACTAATTCTTTTTTTTTATTATAAATAAATATATTTTTCTTTATTATTAAATTATTAAATATTAATACTTGTTAAAATATTTCTGCTTATTATTCGCTATTGTAATATTATAAAAAATGTATCGTTGTATTATAGATTATAATTTAATCATTAAATTTGAATGTATTATTATTAAAAAAAAGTATGTGGCCCACAACAACTTCTACCTATATGATGTAGCCCAGCCATCACAAAAGGTTGGACACCCCTGATATACACGATGTTGAAACATATAACAGTCAAACCGATCGACAATAATAATATTATATGATATAGACGAAACAGTTTACTTGTTTCAGATCGTCTATGGCAAATGACATCGTATACGTATAACGCCAAACTTTATTGAAATCATACTTTAATTTTATTTGTATTATTTGTATAATGTTGGTCGCACTCGTAATATAGTATTATCGATTGTCCTGAATTACTTAACTGTTTGTCCTTTTTGGTTTCGTAACGTTTCACCAGATCTATACATCTATTCTATACATCCAGCTAACGAACTAACTATGCGATAAATAGTCCGATCTACTGTACTTATGCAAATAACCATTAAATATAACATAGACTTATTTTCTTTCCACTCATTTTTATATAACTTTAAGCAATATTTAACCTACCATATTTTAGGTAATCATTCATGTTAATATTAGATTTTATATCTTACATTAAGTCAATCCTTGCACCCTATACCAATCTAACATTTTATTTAGTTTAACTCTTATTTTTATTTTTTGTTTTAATATACTGATTGTTTCTATATATTTTTATGAACTATTTATGAACTATTACATCAACTATTATCCACATCACTCTTATTCACCCGTTTAATTATTTCAATAAATAAATAAATAATACATATACATATGTAGGTATGCATAACAAAGTCGTTTGGACTCGAATTCACAACTCGAAGAACAGATATATGTTGGTTCCCAATTGATTTGTTGTGGTTTTAATCACTGCAACTTGAACATAAACTTTATTGATTTTTATAATTGTTCGAAAAAAAATCATTTTCTCTATCATAACACTTTCTGTTATAAGTACCGCAAACACGCACCAAAAGTCTTGAACTACACTATATCATCGTTTACCTCTTTAGACTGAGAATTAAAAACCAAATGGTCTGTAAGAAAGTCATCTTTTGATTTTCTTATGCCGGGTCCACACAGAGACGACACAGAAACAAAACAAAAACAAAACACAAACCCAATTTTTTTAGTTTGAAAAAATAAAACACAAACAAAACATGTGCCCATACTGAGTTCAGTGAATATTAAACAAAAAATGAACAAAATTCAAACATTCTGTTTGTGTTTTGTTTTTGTTTTCTCTTGTCCATACCAAACAAGTTTGTTTAGAAATTACATAACTTATTTTCAACGATCGAACGTAGTTCAAATTAGTTGCATCCCACAATATGGGTGATTCCCGGTATAGCTCTATAGTTTTCATGTGTCTTCTACATTCCATTTTTTTTTTCGTATTCATTATTATTAATAATATTATGAATAAACTCAAGGATAAAAAATGAAAATATGAAAATTATAATTTAACTGAACTGAACTACACTTCACAACAAACCAATTGGTACTAAATGCCTAAATCGCACTATCAAATAATATTAATATTATTATTATCTACTACCCTTCGAAATTTTTGACTATTGGTTATTTTTAAAACATTGTCCACACACGCTCAACAATGTTCTTCAAAACAGCAACAAAACGAAAACCTTTTGATGTTTACCGACACCGCTCGGTACATGACTTTGTATTTTAAAAATACGAACAATTTGTTGGAAAAACACAATTGTTGTGAAAATGTTTTGATTTTGTCGAAAAACACTGAGTTTCTGTTTTGTTTTACTTTTGTTGTCACTGTGTGGACCTGGCATTAAATATACATTTAGCCATTTAGATACCAATCGTGGCTTCCAATTTTTTTTTTGAACACGGTAATATTCATCATCGTTTTAAAATAACGAATAATTTTGTTCAAAACAACAAAGGATAAAACTCCATCTTATAATTCCGGGATATCATTTATCGATACTTCATATTTAATAGCTTATGACTGTAATAATTTACCAGATTTTAACATATGTCTTTAAGTTTATTTTTTTCACTTTGAAAACTTGAACTTTTGATTACTTACATTCATTTTTGGTTAAATCAAAGTCATATTTCCACAGGTTGACTTTAGAGCCCATAAAAATCCAAGGCTCTAAAGACCCTTACTTATCATTCTTACTAATATAGAGTAAAATTAAATACCCATTAGTTAATAATCTAATATGCGTGTCTCGAAAAAGACAAAGTGATTCTTACTGAATTTAAGCAATGTAATATAAACGCAGCCAGTTTCCTAAATAAATCAAAGAAAAAGTTTTCTGGATACAATATATATTTTATGAATGTTTAATTCATAGTCTCTAATGGGCGTAGGAAATAATTATTATAAAGACCACTTCATGCTGAAAAATTAAAATTAAAAATAATAATGACGTATTTTTATTAAAAATATACTAAGAAAGTGTATTTAATAAATCAACCAACATTTAAAAATATACCAAAGGATTGTTTGAATTTACTTAATATATTGTATAGTAATTTTTCTCGGCATTCCACTCAATCAAATATTTTTCTAAATCAATATAAATGCAATGGCAACAATTTAATAATAAGAGCATATAATTATGGTTCGAACTATATTCGTACGTTTAATGATCCGTAGAAGAAAAACGTCACGCGAATTCCTGCTATAAAAATCGTTGATCTTTGGCCTTATTTTATATTTATATGTAAAGCTATTGTATTTCGCCGTATTTTCAACCGAACAATTAATATACTGTATAACGACTAAGATTACAGTTTTTACAAGCGTAAGTGTAAGGTAAGTAAATTAATTTTCTGTAATGATGCTTGCCCAAACATGTTCCGTGAATACGAATACAAATGTTAGTTTTATTTTTCCACTTCCGCATTTAAAAATAACCAATCTTAATTTTAATCTGAATTCTCAGTAGTAGGTAATTTGACGAGGTGCATAATAAGAATCAAAATTATGGAAAAAAAAAAAAAATAGGACGTAAATAAACACTACGTTCATATACACAATTGTTTAACATAATAATTTAATAATATTGTTGTTGTAGGCACCAAGAATTTTCTGAATTGAATAAATTATTCTAATTTGTTTAATATTATAATATGTACACTGTTAAAAGTTGGTAATTATGTTTATCATTTAAATCTATTTTTAGACAATGAATTTATGGTTATAAAAACAATAGTAAATATTTGTTCGTACTAATACTATACATGGTATATGTAATATATTTATATTTTATATACACCCAAAGAGTGACACGATAATGTGATCGCTAAATATTGATCTGCAGCAGCCATTAATTTATGCATAAGTATATACACTTGATGTATAATAGTTATCTCCCGGAAAACGATCTAGCTTCGTTTTACTCGAGTTATTCGAAGGAGATTCGAGTATGACGATAGTAACATATTGTCTTCTAAGACGATTGAAAATGTATTTATCCCTCAAAAGTAATTCAGGTGACCCAAATATACGTATATAGCTATAGGATATTGTCAGATACAGGAACTAATCAAAGTACGTTATTCATATGGAATCACTTGTAATATGATCGTAGACGATGACCGAGACGGGGAAGATGTTTCCGCGTAAACCGCATAGTGTACGTTTTAACTACTTGAGGCCTTTCGGCTGTATTGGAAAGCAATTTATTCGAATGACCTGTACGTATAGTATCTACAGTTTTATATAAGCTCTTACGCTGGAATCAGTCCAAAATAATTGTTTACGTTTTATCTCTTTTAAGTTTAACATAAGCAGACCTGTCCACGGCACATATAATAATGTTTTAAATTTTCTTAATATTTCTCTACTCTCTGACCGTCGGACACTTTTACTCTTAACATTTTTACATAAACTTATATTAGGTTCAATTGATTTTCCTGAAATTCTCTCTTTAATCCGTTTTAAAATTAATTCTCTTAATACTAGAGATCCAAAACCCTTTTATCCACTTTTTTCAACAAAAAATTATATCTTGAACTCTTCTGCTAGGTAACCTTTTTATGTCTGCTGGTAATACTTTTGTCTTTGATTATATTTGAATAATATTTTCTTTATTTGATTTGTATTCTATATCTACTTTAGCATTATTAATTTGTTCATTTTCTAATTTTAAGTAGAAACTATAAACTGTTGTTTTATGTATTAATATGTTTCTTCACATACAATGTCAATATTATTATGTTTTAGGACTCGCGTCCGTTTATATTAAATAAATAAATAAATAAATATAATATTACGTGAAACTCACCTGCATTGAAAGCTCTTTTCATTTAGACACTTTTCCATACACGCAGACCGGGTAATAGCTTTGTAGTGCTGTTTGGAAGAAACTTTCAGTTCACCGTGAATCGTATCAAAACTCCAAGATCGTTGGTTGCACGTGTTTGGTGCCCGAACACATATTTTCCGAGCAACTGTTCCGGTGTGCGTTGGGTACTGCGATCGTTTCAACGGAAAGTCTGAAAATGAAACATCGGTCCATAAAACGTTTCGTATATTTATTCAATGAAATACGTTGATATAACAAAAAAATATTATAATTTATCATGATTTTTCTCTGATTTTAAACGAAGACGTAGTTCCTTTATTTCCAAGACATTAGTAAAAACGGTGAATCAGATTTTCAATAATATTTTTTTTTGTCTGTGGTTTTCAAATTAAATTTTCGTTTATAATCATATTTTTACATGCAATAAAAATGTGTGGGTTTGGACACGTTTTTGAGGTGGTGAAACTCGTAAGGATATGACGTAAGTGTCAAAAAATCAGAATAAGTTGTCGATTATAACGTTTTTTTTTTTTTTTTACCACTTAATATCTATAATTCTTTCGTTTTTGCAGTATGCGATGATTTATGCGTTGATCCGTACAAATTATAAGAAAATAAGTTTACCAAGTATTTGTTTAGAACATGATAATTGATAATATTATTAAATTCAAGTAATTGAGAATTAAATTGCGCTGCAGTTTCTGCAGTCGACCGCATGTATTCTAAAGTTTATTAATGTATAAGTCTATAAACAGTATAAACTATAAATTGATATTAACAATAAAATGACGTGCCTTACTAATAACATTACTAAGTACTAAGAATAATATTAAAACTTCATGAAAACAATATAACTTACACCACAAATAACTGTGATTTGTTTTGTACAATAAATAAAATATATGGTGTTAGGTTCATGGTTCGGGTTCACCGCGTAATATTAAAAATATTTGGCGGCCAATGAAACCGAGTACATCCATAACATGCCTAACTATTCGAAATAATTAAAATCACACACGAGTGCGCAGTGAATGCTGTATCGGTGGGGCTTGAAGAGGACTTTAGAATCTCAGACAGATGTACACAATTATAGCATTCCCTAAAATTAATAAATATATATTCAAATAAATATTCGTCATTAGATAGGGTATACCTATACCTATTCGGTTTTTTGCAGTTTTTCCTGGCGAATTATGTCGGTTTTATGTAACCAACTCCGCAGAACGTTTATTACACTTTATTCGCGTATAGTTGGAATGTCCGTCATCGAATACTATGCTACAGAGCTTAACCAATTATAAGTACGAAATAACAGAAACCATTATTATAGTTAATTAACCTACTACATTTTGATGGAAAAAATATTGCTAACATTATTTTTCGAAGGTTCTAATTTAATCTCACAAATCACTTGCGAATTTCAAATATCACGTTTTTACTCTCGGAACACACGTTTTTGTTTCTTATTAGTAAATGGACCAATGAGAACTTTTTATTTCTTTTACTTATAATTATATTATTATTGTAACACATGTTATGAATTCATGGGTTAATAATTATTTCTGATACAAAGTCAAAATAAAGAATTATTTTTAAAATGTTTTAGTATAATTTCACAAACAATTATTGATTCATTTTAAAACAACTCGCTGTTTCACTACCAGAATACTCGTACGTCGTACGTGATTTTTTTTAAATTGTTCCATTTCTTTCAATAATAATTATTGTATAAATCTCATATTTTTATTGAAATGATTATATTTTTTTTATATATATATATAAAGATAAAAAAATATGAGAAAGTTATACATTGTTTGTATCGATTTTTTCCCGTTTCATCAACAAATAAAATACACAAAACGTCGATAGTAATAAGAATAAATAATCTTCAAGATTATTTTTTTTTACACTTAATATTTTCGAACATATGAAAATTGATTCTGACAGTTTAATAGGTATAACAATTATAATTTCTATATCCTATGTTTGAAGGAGAAAAAAAAACTATAATAACTATTACACATTCACTGAGCATAGAATAAACGTGAAATATGAATTGTTGGTCATCGGGATATTATTATATGTTCCGTGAATAATTCTCATCGAGAAAATTAAAACGCGGGAAGAACAAAATAATAATCGAAGTACGGTGTTGTAGTTACTGCAGTAATTGCGCGATGTGAAACTGCAGTTCTCACGTACCTATATATAATATAGTTTGACCATTTAAACGGTCTGCTTTTGACTCTTCTCAGGACTGGAATAGGTGTTTATCTTCCAGGGCATGCAAATGTAATTCAATATTAAAACAATGAGAAGCAAGAAAACTGCACGCCTTACGATATTATTGTTTTTCATTTACACGGCTAATGCATTTGGATTTGCGTGCATCGGAAGCAAGCAGCGCAAACTCGTTCCGAATCCATTAATTAATTAGACAGTTACAACTGCAGTGTGTATTACCTATATCTAATAGTTATCGCGCCGCTTCAACAGTGGTTCAAATCCGTTTACAATTCATGCCACTTAACTGTTTAACTAAAGAAAATTGATCCAATAATAACTGTTTGTTTACAGCTAAAACGATAGGCGTTTAATTGCGTTTATGAATTAAAACGTTGTAATTTCGCGCTCTATATTTTTACAAATATTTACAATATCACTTTCCAATCACTTTTTTTTGCCCCCCCCTCTCCCTCGCATTATACCTAAAGATGATTCACGATCACTGATGTGGCATATAGACAACCCAAATAATTGAATTTTATACCATTTACTGTCGTGTCATCGTCTAACGTATATATAGCGTTCGGTCCGATGTGGTACACATAATGCACATTAGACACCGCACAGTAAATTGATTAAAAAAATAAAAAAATAAACCTCTGAAAAATTATTCGTGCTCCTCTATTTCCCTTCTTTTAATTTTATTTTCATAGAGCTTATATATATATATATATAGTGTTTTTGTCTTTCAATCGAAAGACGATTTCTTATTTTTCAGTTATTGTTATTCTTTATTAAAAGTTTGAAATTCAAATAAATAATCAACGTCTCAACATCAAAACATAAAAATATTAATATAATATTACATTTTATTCGCTATGACCAGTATGTATTATATGTTTCGGAGACTATATCAATGACACGTCTTTATAAACTACCTATTAGTTTTGAAAAATACCAATAGTTTTGGAGTAAAACAATGAAAATTTCGTACACAGATATATTAGCTAAAATTATTTGAGATATAAAGTCTCCCTCCCCTAAACTCCATAATTTAGGATTAGTAACAATCAATTTTCGACACGTGCAAATCGATCGCATTTTTCAAATAATTATCGCGGATTATACTTGTACACTTATATTGTAGATACAAGTAATTTTCATATAAAAATTAATTATATATTATTAAAAGTAAGGCGTGCGTAATACGATACGTACAGAAAGAGTTCGGAAAATAGCCGAATACCCGTATCAATTTTTTAAAACGCGGAAAATTCTAAATGAATTAATCAGTAAATAATTCTTGGGGGTAATCTTTTATCAAGACGCTATATACAGTTTAGTGTATCATTCACGTTTGTGAACCATAATAATTCAGATTTATAGTTTGGTGACAAACAACCATTAAAAGCTCCAGATAATTAACACTAAAGCGTTATTATTAAATCACAAAACTGAACAGGCTATGGCGACAACGTTTATTTCGCCTATATGTCTAACATTAAACTTAATTCAGTCGATCGTTTTTATTGCGTTTGTAACTTTTATTTTCGTATGAACCCAATATTTAGGCACACTATTTGATTCGAGTCGGGACTGATATTGTATGAACGACGAATGAAGTGTGCTCGACCGTATCCGCAAATTTGCGCGTTAAAAAGAATAACGTACATGCACCTATTATAATACACAACAAAATACACTTACCTGTCCTATGGCTGTATAATAATTGAATTTATTTATAATAATATAGACATTACTGTTTAGCGGAAAAAAAGAAAAAACTTTCTACATTTAGATGCCAGACGGTCGTGCAAATCACTTTCAGCTCTATATTGTGCACACGGTGCCCGTAGAATGCGACACTTGCAGCATTATATATTGGTGTCCTTTCGCGGGGTATTTATTTTGTATTCGTCACGCCGACACGAAAGAACTGCAGGACTCAAAACTTTAACGTTTATTTTATAACAGTTTTCTCGAAATAGGTACTTGTTAACACAGTAGGTATAGATACCACATTTCACAATCATTTCTATACTCTGAAATCCGATGGAGGTCATTTGCATATAGTTAGGTACACCATATCATAGATAATATATAAATGTACAAGTACTTATTGCAGCAGTGCGGCATTTTATTTATTTATTTTATTTCTTTATACGTTGCAGTACCGTAACTCATAGATAAATATCGTTCGTAATGTACCATTATTTAAACCGGACTTTGGTAAAGATTTGTACTTATTTCCTTCGTACCAATAGAAAAGTGGTTTTATTTTAATCGAATTTCATTATAGTCGTTGAATCACACGCACACGATGTTTTATTTAACCGCTCAGGATATTCGTTTCTATAGGCATTGTATTAGGTATATTGTGCACGCGCAACTTTCAAAGACAATATTCGCCCTCGGCCGGATGGCCCGATCAATATAATAATAATTAACCGCGAAATCATGTCAATAAATAACTAGAACAAACAATACCTCTTATCGCCGGTGTACCTATACGTCCATTCGAAAGTTTGCGTCCCGCGCTCGGGTCCGATAGCTTATCAAAGTCGCATAGTATTATGATGTGTTCGTAGTAATTTATTTGTATCCGATAAAATTTAATGCTGGATGGATGGGCACGATAATACAGGAAATTCGTTCGATCGCGTGCCGCAGCCAGCGAAATATCACCTGACAATGACTAAGCGCAGCATATATTTTATGTACAAGTACTGCGCGCACGCGTGTGTATGTGTGTGTGTGTGTGCATATATATGGGTGCCCTCTGGCCAGAGAACGGTCACATTGAATTTCCCTTTTGCAGAATAATGGAAATTTCTCATCGACTACTCAGCGACTGTCCGACGGCGATGTTCATTCAAATGACAATATGTCTGGTTTTAATAATACACGCACACATACACACACACGCACACGACGCACACTACTAACGTTATGCGTTTTATGTTTACATCGTATCCACAAGCACATAAACCTATATACGCGAAATCATATTATGCACACAGGCGATTACTGTTTTATTGCAACTTTTACATAAAATATTTGATTTACAAACGTGTTCACATATCACATCGTTCACATTTTTATGTAGGTACAGGGTAATGTTGTTCCTCGTCAAACGCTCGTTTTCTCCGTTAATCACAGCGTTCTTGAAAATAACTGCAATTTTTTTCGAATATGGGAATGGAGCCATGAATATATGACATTTTAGCAAATAAATTCCATAACTGACGGTATATTTTCTCGTATAATAAATGTCGACTTTATACATACGTACAAGTTTCATACATAATATAGGTACCATACGATACTAATATTTCATACTCCGAAGCGGAACATAATTAAGAAATTCTCTATGCATTAAATTAAAATGATTATGCTAATTATCAGTGAACGTGTATTCGAGTGTATATACCTATAACATTAGCGTAGTGCCATCACACCGGTCATCTAGACATAAGATACTAGTAGGTGATTACTTATTATAGCAACTGGTTACGTATTCGATTTTATACATGAATATTTCTAGAAAAATAAATAAATTAAAAAATCTCCAATATCGTTGGAAAAAAAAATAATGTCAATTTGAAATACAGTTCACTCAACTAAACAGTTTTGTGGAAAAACGTCATGAAGTAAAATGTAATAGCAGTGAATACACGCGGTTCGAATCGTCTACAAAAATTAAAGGTATCACTTCCAAATCGCATACATTTCTCAGGCAATAATTAATATGAGTATTTGTCGTTAAAAAAAAAAAATCACCCTGTACTCATCGCATTCACTAACTCCAATAGAACCCAATTATTACGATATAAGGTATACCTATATGTTAAATATTTTTGTTCGTCATGCGCCCACAACTCGTATACACACGTTTTACGTGCACCCGCGGTATATATACATATACCGGATACTAATATAATAATAATTTACGTCCAAGTTTTCCACGTTCGCCTATTATGCGTTGTGGGAAATGATTGACTCGGTACGTTATTCGAGTTGACGTGTAATAAAAACGGCATTTATATAGTATATAATATAATATAATATATTATACTATTATATATATATATATACGTATAATACGGGTAAGGTGCCGCGACGCAACCGACTCGCGCTGTTTACATCGTGAAGGAATTACGAATTCATTGACGATTGCCGGTAATGATACAATCACGATTTTCCATAGTATCCTGTCTCTGCGCATAACGCCGTCCATCATGACCCACTTTTGACAACAACATCTGTCACGTTGGTTCCTTTTTTTTCATTTTTAAACAATTTAACTGAATCGGATCTTATTTGAATAATGCACCGTGTACAATGAAGGTTTTTTTTTATTTATTTATTTCTTTGTCCGTTTTAGTTTCTCGTATTTTATTTTATTTTTTTATGTTTGTGTTTTTACCTCTGCCTACTACTACTACTACTACTAATACTACTACTACTACTACTACTACTACTACTACTACTACTACTACTACTACTACTACTACTACTACTACTACTACACTATACAGTGTACACAAGCGATTAACGCTCCGCGCAACATTTATATGGAACGAACTACGTGAACGCCCTTTGGGGCAACATTACGTCCGCGAAATATATATATATATATATTATATTGTTCCATTCATTTCTATAGTACTTGTCTTAGGTCAATAAACACACGCGTCCTCATCTCGTTGACTAGATCACTATATTATTATTGTTATTATTATTATTATTATATAGTAACAGTTTTAGCAGTTTTGGGCACGAATACTTTTGGACTCCGTGCGTTGTCATCGACATTATGCCGGTAATCAAGTTCAGGTAGATGGGTGACGAGCAACACGTCATAATATACAGTGTACGAAAACCGTTGAAAAAATGTACGTGACCGGAGAAAACGACTAGGACCGCGTAATGACGCGGGAACAGTTTACTTCGTTCCGGTTTTCAATGCGGTACGCAAATCATTGAAAGTCTTGTGATAGGTAGGCACTGTTACTATACATATTATATATTTTATTAGATGTTTAGATATCTATCGTTATAAGAACTACGACACCAGTGAAAATAACCTATTAAATATCCGTTTTAAAATAATGTTATAAAATGCGACCGATATGATGTATGATACATAAAGTGGATAAACATGTCAATATATGTCATCAATCAGCTATAAATGTATTCAAAGATGTAACATGTATGTATAGTTCGGCAGTATTATGGAAAATAGCATTTTCTTGTCTTAGTTTCAATAGATATTTTTAAAATTATATGTTTTATGACAAAGCACAGAAATATGCCGAATGAAAATCATATTATGTGAAAATAGACTGTAGGTACAATTTTTTATTTTTAGTCACGACATGAAATTTCACGCAATACAATACGATAAATCAGATTGAATACTATGCTACTGTATAAAAATACACGTATAAAATGTCATCAAAATAAATTGTATACGGTTTTGTCGCGAAAGTACGAAACCCCACAACATTTGCGTTCGAAATATTGGTAAATAGACGTATACATACATATTATACATAGCAAGCACATTGTACGGTTAGCGATGACTATGATAAAACGGAAAATAATAAAATATGAATAAATCTTATAGCTAGATGTGAAACGCAATTTCTAGCAACACGCGCACTATGTTCGGTTGTTATATTATACCGACGTCGTTCCCGCGCGCAGTGTTGTCGGTATGAATTATTATTATTTTTCTCATAGATTAACTTAAAACGTGCAAGTCTTCACAAGTGTATAATGAATAATTCACAAACTACGCGAATCTAAAGCACAACGAAACGTATATAAATTATTCGACGTGCATTGTACATGGCCAAAATATATCACGTTTGCAGCAGTTAGGTATCCAATAACCTGGAAATCGGGATACCGTTAACACTGAACATCATAATATTATATTATAGGTGTGTATACTTATAATTTGATTTGTCTTGCACTTGAAAACGATTTTGTGTACGGCGATTTGCACTGATCGATTAGATCGCGGTTTGACGTGGACAATGCGAGATCGGGTACACCCGAAAAGAGAGGCAAAACATCAGCTATTATTCGTGGTGCCTGCGAGAACGCCAACAAAATCGATTAATTGGCTCACGCACACAACAATGTATAGTATAATATGAATGGCGAGAATACCGATATAAACGGCACGCCGAGGCGTTAGAAAACGTTTTACAAGTAATAGATAATACAATAATATACTACGGAACCGTTTGCTGCACCATTCCACGTGACGCGTATTACCGCGATAATAAAATAATTATCTAGGTATGTTATCCCATGGTTGATGGCAAATTAACACGTCCGATGTGTTAATATACACTACGGCGGCGACGCGGGCGTATTATAACATGGTATGCGTGCGGCGTCGGGAGCCCACCTTTTATTCGTTATAAATCGTAATCGAACTGTAAATGTGAACTGTTAATCGAAATGTAAATTGATACACGAATACTGATCTTTGTGACGTGCAGTGATTTTTAATATTTTTGGACGTGCGAGCTACGATGACACGTACCTATATACATATTATATAGATAGGTGTGCCATGGAGTTCATTGTCTGAACGTAAGTAAGAAATAAGAATACTATAGAAACTATGTCACCCGAATATCGGAATACGAGTACAAAATATATTAATAATATATTCAATATTCGTTTAATGATGTTTTTTCCCCCTTGTATTTTCAGTCGATGACGTTTCGACAAATCACGCATTCTCTGTTACAATTTTTCGTTCTCCGGCCTAAAGCACTATAGGTACTGCAGTAGTGCAGTATATATTATACATTATTGATCAGATGAGATGATAATGATATACACCGTTAAATATTTCGAACAAGTGCTGGTCAATTTGTACGATTGACATGGGCATTTCTAAGGTAAATACTTACCAGCGACCACAATAATGACTAATCGGTAAAAGACATTTTTTTTTGTCCAGTCGTTTTCTACAAAAACGCTGTATAAATTATTTTAAATGATTGTATTATTATAAATCATGTCCCGATGTGTGTTACTTCGTATGGTAATAGTTCACTGTATAGATTCATTAGTACATTGTCGTAAGAAATTGCAGGTCGTTCGCGTAATGTCACAAATATAAACACGATTCGGTTGACCAAAGTCAAAAAAACATTTTAACTCTATAATTTATCGAAATCAATTTAAAAAAAAATGTATAAGTATATAGTGGATCGGTTCCAACCGATAAGACGTGATTGTTTTGCGATAAAAATTAAAAACTTTTGTCTTTGTAAAAAATGATTAAGTAGGTAATTACCAAATACAATTCATTTTTAGGTAAAAAAAAAAAATTAAATTAACAGTTTCCTGTTAATAGATCGAAACATGATTTATCGAATTTAAAAGAATGTCTTGTGTAAAATTAACCTTTTTAATTATCATCATTTATTTTTTAATTAAGACTGTATGTATAAGATACAATTATTTTAATTATTATTACGACTAGCGTGATTTTAAATTTTTTCGATACTCCCACCAAAATGTACATAGTAGTATAGTAATTTGGGTCATATTCGAAACTCAATTTAAAAAAAAAAATCCACGCAACAGATTGCATCAATTCCCTGTCAGCAACAGGTGGCGGGTAAATTATAATCACGCAAATAATGGTAGGGATGTTTAGGACAAACAGATCCAAAACAACTTGGGGATTAAGTAATTGCCTATTATCTATTATTATTATTATTATTATTATTATTTCCACTATATTATACTAATGCATATATATTATGTTTCTCGTTTCCGCTTATACATATACACATCAGAACAGTGCGTGCACAATCGACTAGATCCAATCCGAACAGAATTTACATCACGCGACTTGCACCGTTTCAGCCCGCTTGTACAATAAAATTCCATTAAATTATATAGCAGAGTTAACAGCTAACAGAAATACTTAATGCGTAAAATACCTGAATAGTATAATATTGTTGTACACGGATACCACCTAACTACTAGTTATATGGTATAAAGTGACACATAAAGTATTATAACTGAAGACCTGGTTTACGTCATGCTCTTATTAGTTGTGATTTAAATACGATTCAAAAATAATATGCAACAAATAAAATAGTGTAAATGTGCAATTCATACCGAGTAGATAATTTTTTTTAATGAAATCAACTATTTAAAATATTGATTGAAGAAAAATGAATATGTATTTTGATTCAATATTATTGTGTAGGTTTTATTTCTGGATAATTATGTATACGATTTGTAAAAATATATAGATAGGTAAAAACTTCGCTTGGCATCAACACTCGTTAGGCTCATTTAAAATTTACTTAATGTTTCAGGTTAATAACTTTACATAGAAAACGGTTAAAACCAACGTCCATGCCTAAGTAGAACTTTTTCTAGATGATAATAATATGTAATTTAATATAATATTAACAACATTTTTAACCCGTTTTGTTCGCTTTGATATTTCTAAAAATTCTGTAAATTGAAAACTTGAAACTGCATTAATATTTGCTTTATACATATACATGTACTATGTACATATATTTTACAATGAATTATGAATATAAAGTCTAAAATATATAACTCATAAATAGGATTGTTGACACTTGGATACCTAAAGTCTATACTTCGTGCTACCTAGCTATAGTTTTCTCATAACTGATTTATGTGTATAGTAAGAAATGCTATATCCATATTTCCTATACGATTTCTTAACATTAATATTTATAGCATTTGTTTTGATTTTAATTTCCCTTAACGGCCTTAACTTGTAATACTATAGATATTAAATACTTAAAAAAAAGTCTGATAAAATTAAGTAGGTACTTTAATACTTAAGGGACTCTCAAATCAATTTATCAATTAAATAACGGAATAAATAAAATATATACTAATAAATTTGTTATCTTTATAACCATATCTTATTTACTATATCGTGTTATATTTCATAATATTATTTAGTAAAACGAATAAATATCTTATAAAGTGATTGTCTATGTTTAATATTTATCGTGTTATAATGGTTATAAATCGAGTCAAATTATATTGACAGATAAAAATTTTGTATCATAATTAGGTATTAATCTAGTATAGTTTCTTTTAGATATTACGAAGTTCTACGACAAAAAAAAAAAAAAATTATGCGATAGAGATCATCAAGCTAAAAAGAGTGTGATGACACGAAGTCTGGCAAACACTTGTCTTAAGTTTGAGTTCTATATATACTCTCGTTGTACATTTGTTTACTGCTATCGGTAAATCAGCCGAATTTGTGTTAAGTGTGCGTTTTTGCATAATACTTATGATAATATTTTATCGTGCTCTGCCAGAGCTACTGCCACGCCAGTACTTAACACGCCATCAACCCTTGACCCTACGTGAGAACACGTACACCGCTGCACCCGCAGGAATCTGTTTGCAATAACAAACACGTACCGTCACGATTCTTGTGCGTTCTTAATGCACTGCACTACTGCAGTCTGCAGCGCATAAACACTGCAGACTGTTGCACCGTATATTGCCCGTATATAACGCGCGAGCGCTGAACTTGCAGTGGCGACGATGAGGAGAAACCGATTTCAAGTCTCACCGGTGCTATTCACCAACGTAACAAACGTTTGACTTGATAATGTGATAGTATACAACTCGAGTGTGATTTCGGACACGTCAATTTTTTTCCCTCTTTTTCCTACAAATCAGTATTTGTCAGCATCATCAGCGCGGACCATATTATATCCTATAAGTATGGGTTTCAGTGCACATATCATGCGCGGCGCATTAATTATGTACCGCCAATCCATCCACCCGCTGAACCGCCTCTGCTACTTTACATGTAGACATATAGGAATTCGCATCTAAATAGTCGTGCCCATCCACTAAAATGTTTACGGACGGCGGCGTTCGTGGTATTACGATATATACCGATAGTTATACGGTGGTGATCCGCTATAGCACATAGCGTGTAATATGTGTGTGCCATTATTGCGAGAGGAAACAGACAGAGAGAAAAAAAAAACAGTTTCGGCACTAAACATCATATTATTATTATTATTATTATTATTATTATTATTATTATTACTGTGTATAATTTATACTATTTTGATATAGATACATATTTATTTTTGCGCGAAAAACAAATGTAAATACTTTCTCAATAATACATATAACATTTATATAGGTATCTCGAGATACCTCGTAGACCGCGGGTAGATGGAATGTTACATAGAGTTCAGATAGTGCAGTAATATTAGTAAGTATACGTTTAATTGCGTTTTTACTTGCGTTTACTGCCAGACGGAATGTGGGGGAGGGGGTGGATATGATGGGGAATCGGCATTCACAAACACTGTAACCTGCAATCAATAAATATTCTTACGGTGTGAGCGCATAAATATTATAGGTGTCGCGTCATTTGGTCGCGGTAAAAAGAGCGCGCGTTATAAGAGCGAGGTCATTTGGTCGCCAGCAATTTAATCGCGGTACATAAATAGCGTTAGCTATTTGAGCGCGATAACAATATGATACT
>JAIPRK010002457.1:3817-19407 GCA_025469195.1 Chaitophorus viminalis | reverse complement strand
TGGAAGTTCCTCAATGGGTCATGAATCCTTTTATAAATATTGAGACAGCAGAGATACAAATTCAAGAAGAACTAATCGAACTTTCAACTGATGAAACATTGAAATCCACTTTCAAGGGTAGTGATCGACTCACGGAATTTTGGCTTAAAACTAACATAATTCATAATTATCCTGGACTGTGGACTCTCGTTAAAAAAATTTTAATAGCCTTTCCTTCCTCATATCTCGTCGAGCGAGGGTTGAGCACTGTAACAGATTTAATTACAAAAAAGAGAAATCGACTGGATATCGTGACAAGAGGAGATTTACGACTTAAGTTAACAAACATCGAACGTAATATAAAAAAACTTGCTAAAAACCACCAAGTTCAACCATCTCATTGAGCCTAGCAATATATTTTTAAAGAAACTAAAAAATGTATTTATATTTATATTTTTTAAATAATTAATTTAATTTTTATTTATTTATTTATCAATATTTATTTTTTTTAATTAATTATCATAATACTAGAACTATAAATAAAAAATATATCAAATATAAAAAATAAATAAAAACATGAGTTATTAGATAATTTCAATTTTTTCTTTTAAATTTTCCAAATACCCTTAACCTAACCTTAATTATAGAATTCTCACATTGTAGGGGCCGTTAAAAAATTTTTTGACACTCAAGGGGGCGGTAACTTAAAAAAGGTTGAGAAACACTAATCTACACTCTTGTAATCATTTTAATTCCACTATATCGTAATAATTATGCTAACACTTATGACAGATACTTTATGACAGATAAATTAAATAAATTAAATTAAATTAAATTAAATTTAATAAATTCTTATGACAGATACTTTACTAGCAAATGTGTTGTAATTTATAGTTTATGTGTGATCATCAAAATCGGATTCATAGTCTATGATATTGGTTGAGCATTAATATAATTAAATTCTTTTCATAGATTTCTAGGTTTAAGTAAAATATGATATTCTCATATAAAATAATTATTTTCTTATTAAAAAATACATTATATTAATACTAAACAAATATTGCATTTTTTTTATTATAATATAGGTACAAAATGCTTTTATAATTGTATCTTAAATATTTTAAAAACTAAGAATCTTAAGTACTTACTATAATAATTATATGATTACACTTTTTGACAAGAAAAATTGTAGTACATACTACAATTTTTCAGATAAATATCGGTGAAACACCAAATTTAATTAATATTTATACCTAGGTTGTATGTAATATTGATTTATCTACAAAATGATCTATACGACCTAGGGTTATATATACAGCTGAATCTTTGTAGATTTATACGGCACATTAGCTCTTATTTTGAATTTTGGCTTTTTGATGCACCTGCACAATCATGTTAAATTTTGGGATATCCTAAATACGCACATGTTTCAGTGTGAAGAATTATTAATTTTTCATAATTCTTTTTTTAAATTATTTACAGTGTGTATATTGACACAATACTACATGTGTTGATTAACAATTTATTGGAAATCTGCAAATAACAATCTTGCACTCGTTTCATCGTGTTAAATCATTTTAATGCTAAATTGATAGTGACTTTCACGTGCTGTATTAACTTCTTGGTTTTCTGATTGGAGCTGAATTCCCTGTACTATATCAGTACAGTATACGAGTATATTCTAGCATATCATTTCGTGGATGATTTTAGTCATTTATTAACCTCAAAACTCTAGCACCAGAAATACTAATATTTTTGACTTAATAGGATTTCACCATCAAAAACGATTATTTATATCTTCATTGTGTACTTTTATAGTTTTACTATAGGTCTATTATACATCCCACTCGATTATATTTAGTAATTAGGTAATGTACGGTAGTACAATATGAAAATAAAGTATATATATTTATTAACTTTTTTCTTGTAATCACAGTGACACATGGACGATGCTCTGAACGCTTCATCCTTTTTGTTACGGTCTTTCGCATACTCATTCGCATTATGTTAATTTAACCATCGAGTTGTTTTATTTTGGAAACTTGATGGACAATGAATATTTTTTGAGTATTTTCACAGTTATAAAAATGTATGGTTTGTTTCGAAGCAAATAACAATCACATCTTGCTACATTGTGTTATGTAATTTTAAATTTATATTAATAAAGACTGTAACGTGCTATTATATTAATTTACTGCAAATATCTCAAATTTTAGCACATCAGTTTAAGGCTGATTTCAGTTATATATTAACCTCAAAACTATTACACCATAAAAACTATTATTGATGACTGTTAGTATTCTAATTTAGGATTTCACCATCCCAGATGATTATATTGTATATCCTCACTATGATCTTGTATAGTGTTAGTATAGGCCCATAATACATCCCTTTTATATTGATGTAGCAGAAACTAAAGAGAATTAGATGATATTTTCCTCTATTTTAGAAAATTAGTGATTTGAGATTAAAAACTTTTTTATATTAATTGCTAAGGTTAAAATTTTTAGTTAAAATAAATTTACAAATAAATTTAATAAGTGTCTTAAAAAGGAATTTAATAGAATTTCTTTAAAATGAAAAATGGCCTTATAGAATTTTTAATTCACTAATTTAAGAAAAAAAAATTATTATCTTACACCTTAAGTTGTGGGTTTCTAATGAACACAATTTAACTTATGTAGGAGAAATTGACAGTCATTAAAAAATATATATATATATAAGATAGATGTTAAGATGAATTGAATTGTTTCATAATATTAAAAATGGATTTCAGTGCATCGTTAGTAAATGTATTTGTGACATTTTAGTATTTTACTATTTGTGTTTTATTAGTAAAGGTGGATAGAAATGTTTTGCAATATCTAACATACACGAAATTTATAATATGTTTTTGTCCATGTTTACAGAATGTTAATATTTATTGTAACGCGTATGATCTATTCATAATTAATTAACAAGCACTAATAATTTTTAAACAATTTACTATCCATTATAACCTAAGAACTGTAGTAATCATCATTACTCAACAATAATTTTTTAATTACAAATCATAGATCATTTACAGAAAAAAAAATATATTGAATTCCATAAATGTGGGTTATTTAATTTTTATTCATAAATGTTTGAAATTATCTGAAAAAAAATTAATTAAATATTATATGATACCATATAAAGACTAAATTTACTCATATTTTACTAAATTTAACACTTTTAATTTCGTTACTATTAATAAATGTGCTAAACGTCCGCCAACGACTAAACAAACAAGCTCTATCAACTAAGAAGGTTATAAATTTATAATAACAATTTAATTGAATTTTTCCAACTTCTAATTTTTTTTAATATTTTAAATTTAATTTGTTAATTGAAATTACACTCATAGCTAGCAGTAATAAAACAATGTTTATATTTTAATAACATTTTGAAATTACTGAAATTTATAATCTCTCGTGTGATTTAAAACTTTTCTTTTAATTTTAAAAATCTTCTATATTAAATTAAATTTATTTTAATTACAATTTAAGTAAAATTTCTTTTTTACTAAATATATACTAAATATATTAAATATAACTTATTTATTGAATCTAACACCAAATCTGTGGGGGCAGTTGAAGCTCTTTGTAATTTTTTTTTGTTGATTTTTTCAAGATATTTAGATTATAAATAAAATATTTTCAATTGCATTTATATATCATTAACTCAACATTTTTAATTCAATACATACAAAATAAAAAAAAATCATAAAATATTTATCTTTAGAATATTGAATTTTTTTTGACGAAAGATTATATTATATTGTAAAAATTATGTATCGTACATCATAAAATACAATGTTCAGTGCTCACCATGTTACTGTTGTCAACTTGTTCTAAATTCGTTTTCATTTTAGAGCTTTTGTTAAGTTGCCTATATAGTACGCCTTCAAAATCTATATGAATATTACACATTTACGTGTAATAAAGAAGTTTTGATGAAGTAGATACATTTTGTTTAAACGACATATTTGGCGAACCGTGTCTGGAATCGTGGACTTTATCTATTGAGTGAGATAAGTAATAAAATGCTATAAATATAAAATGTAAAATAAAAGAAACATTTATAATAGAATTTTCATTATTAGCCGTACAATTATTATTATTTTTAGATTCTGAACGGAGTGATGGAATCTATTGATTTTACAATGATGTGTGTGTTTTTTTTTTTTTTTGTGTCTGACGACACCTTTTTTGACAGTAAAAATGCTTCGATATGTTTAAACAGCAACTTTTCTGAAAGGAAAGTGAATGTAGATGGTACCATGGCGAGTCAAAAATGCAACTATTACAATACTTTTTAAAAAAATCAATAACAACATGAAATTTTCACCAAATCTTTATATTGGCGTTCTCTATACATGGTTAAGTTTTCAAAGTATTTTGGCATATTTTGACTTATTTATAGACAATTTAAATTTTCGATTTTTGTATGTTTTTTTTTTTAAATATCTATAAAATTAATTAAGCTGTCCGAAAACTTTTGAAAATTTAATTCAAGGTTTATAATAAGTTAGAACTATCGTCACTAAAAAATGTCGGAGATCGTTTCATTAAAATTTTTTTTATAAGCCCATAAAGCTCAAATTTTTTATAAAATGTGTCAAAATCACGATAATTTGCAAGATATTTTGTAGATAAAAATTCATAAAATTTTTTCTGTTCATACTTTAGGTTCAAAATTTTAACACTAGGTTGTCCACAGCGGCGGTCAAACGAGGGGGGATGAGGGGGATAGATCCCCCCATGACCTTTTTTCAATATTTATATTTCATGCATATTAAACCTATTACAAATATAGGTATTATTTTTTTCTAATTTTTTTTTTTCTAAAAACAAATATCAATGGTACATTTTTACAGTAGATCTTATGTCTTATGATTTACAACTATAATAAAATAAACTATAATCGATTTTGGTATAGTTTTATGAATAGTATAATAATAATAATTATCTTCTACCTAAACTCATATCTATGAATTAGGCTATTATTATTATTTATATTTACTATTCAGTTGTCTATACAAAATATCCGGGAATTAGCTCGCCGATAATCCAGATTATTCGATAAACAATTAACATCCTCCTCTCCTTGCATACCGATATCGATATGGGCGATACGTATTCGTATTTCGTAGCCAGCGGGGGGCTATTAGTTGGTCGATTTATCTTGAATGTTGACTTAATAATATGACTACACAGTTTTAAAGTTTAAATCACCAATTTATAATATTGTTATAGTTTGTCTTTCAGCGATTCAGCTATACAAAATTATATAATATTATATTTTATACAAATAATATTAACATTATTAATTATGAGTGCTAAAAGAAAGGCTCAATATTGAATTTTTTTTTAACTGCCACAAAAAGTGACAGACGAGACTAGAGTCTAGGGTCACAAAATCTAAATTTGGTAAGTACCTACACGAATAGAAATTTTAACATATTATTAATTTTCAGTTACCTAATATTTAGTAGCTACTTTACTTAAACTGAAGACCAAATCTGTAATATTTTATAATAAATTAAATATTAAAGTATAAATAAAAATAAAATTGTTATTTTTGAAACTGTATGAATATGGTTTAGTTATTTTGTTTAAAGTGTATATTATATTTTATTACAAAATACTTTATGTTATTACTAAAAATATGTATTGTTATTTAATTTAAATTTTCCAAAATACAAATTTTTATAAATAGTGTTTGTAAAAAATCTGCTATATCCCCCCCCATGACAAAATCATTTGACCGCCACTGGTTGTCCATAAGCTTATCTTTAAAAATATATAAAAAAATTTCTATCGGACTTAATACAAACAATTTTATGACAGGTTGAAATTTAATTAATTATAATTCAGGTTATAATTCAATTTAAATATAAAATACTATATTATTATATAAACATTTTAGACAAACATATTAACTCCGTTCAGAATCGTTATTCGTATACAATGATACCTATCATTGCATTCAAAATTTAACAAATCCATTGTAATGACTTATCCTATGAACCAGGTGCGCTTCACCACCAACTGTACAGTAGAGCGAGGTCCATCCGTTTTTTTTTTTTTAATTATAAAAAGGATGAAAATTTGCCTTAAACATCGAAAAAAAAATGAAGGTTTCCTTGAAAATCCTATATATATTAACACTATCGATGTTTAAAATTTCCATGTATCGATATATCGATGTTCAAATATTTTTGCCAACCTCTACACTTTAGCATTTTACTATTTGTTTTTTATTAGTAAAGGTGGATGGAAATTTTTGTGACATGCACATTTATTTTATACACATATTGTGATTAAATTCCTAACAATTTACCAACGTATGGGAAATGCATGTTTGTGTGCGTGTTTACCTAATGTTAATATTTATTGATGGTAATGCGTATGATCTACTCATAATGAATTAACAGGCACTTGTAATTTTATATACAATTTATTATTCATTCTAACCTAAGAATTATAGGCATTATTAATAAGAATTTCAGTGGAATATTTAATTTATTATCTTGCATAGCAAATCATAATTATTCAACAATACATTTTTAAATACAAATCCTAGATCATCACGGTAAACATAATACACCATTCCATTATTGTAGGTTAACTAATTTATTTAATGATTACTGAAAGTATCTGAAAAATAGATTCTATATTATATTATACCAATTAGAGACTTAAAATTATATAACACAACACGTATCATAATTATTATTAATGTTATATAGTTTTTATTGGATGTGTTAAAATTTTCAACTTTATCGTCTTGCCGTAGAATAGGTAAGTGCTATAAATGTCGCATTTAATAGTGAAAAATAAGTATTTGGAAGTTTAACTCCCTTTCCTGTGTGAGTTTGTCTTTCCGCTGAAGGCAGGATAACCAAAATCCAAATTGATTTCCTTGGTGCAACTATACAAAGTCTAGTAAAATTATAAACAATGAAAAACTAGTCATTTTCAAGTAAACACCTATGTATTTATTTGTATAATAATAGATAACAAAAATTGACCATTTTGGTGTTAAATAAATAAATATATTTTCAGATGTGTAGGCATAATTTTTTCTTTAAAATAATTTTAAAATCCTAAGTCTTATCAATAACATGGTATTTAAAATTATATCAATTGTAATATTTCCTCAATTTTAACATCAACTTTCATGATTATAATAACATCAATAATATTCATATAATTATGATTTTATCTGACTTATAAAACTAAATATTTTATAATATATATCTTATTGTTTAACCTGTTGTAACTTAAAAATATATGTAATAAGTAATAAATTTTAGGAAGTATATTGGTTTTTTAATGTAAAAAAAATATTGGTGTCTTACAACTCAAATCTGCGCCGAATTATTTTTTGGTACTGTATTGTATTCTTTATCTAGAATCATATATATAAACATAGTAAATATTAATAATACAGGCACGAACAGCAATAACTTCGAATTAGCAATATTTAATCGTAACGTTTTTTAAATTTTTACAGTATTTGACATTGATAGCGTGTTACGGCACAATGTAGGATAACTATAGTCTAGTCACGATAATTTGAAGTTGAAGTGGGATAAAAATACCCTTCGAGATACTTAACTTGAATTTATCAAAATTAAATCAAAACTTCGATTTATGTAATAAAATATAAAAATTATAAAAATTTTTATGATAAATATATGTACATAAAAATTATACAAAAACTAAAATAGATATAATGGTATTAGTATAAGTATGTACATATTTATAATTTATTAGATACAGTACAAAAATAATTCGTAATTATTTTTTGGGTTTTCGGCTATTTATTAACAAAATCTTCTAATTTTCTTATGGATTCGACTATAGAAGTATCCACGCTTGCTACATTACCCTCCACACTCGCCCCAACAGTTTGTAATGATGATGTTGCTTGGTTCCCAGCAACATTATTATCGATTATAGCACTACGATGTAGTTTGTTAATCGATATTAAGCTTATCTGCTACAATTTGCCAATCATATTCTCCATTATCATCGCCATTGTTTTCTAAATATATTTTATCACCATCACACTGATATTTATTTATATAGAATCCTGCTTTTTTAAAACTATTGACAGTTGTACTTGGTTGTTTATGCTTTTTCGCACATGCGCATAGATTGTAATAAATGTATTGAGCCTTCATCAATATCGTAAACAATTTTTCAAATAATTTCTTAGTATTATGATATCTTAAAATTTTGTACTGATTTCCCTGATCCATTGGTTGTAGTTTAAATGCAGTTTTTGAATGTAAAAATTCGATTTTTACAGATTTTTTATTTATATTACAATGAGCTGTACGGTTATCAATATATTATAAAATATTTTTTTGATTTAGTCGCACTTCTTGATCAAATTTTACAAGCTAATTTTTAAAATAAAAATGTTGAATAAAATATAACTTTTAGAGAGATTACTCGGAGAGTATAAACAAAAGATAAATTATAAGTTATACAACTGGACACTAACTGGGACTCAGCTGTGCGATATACGACAGTACAATGCAAGAATTACTCTGACTATTGCACTATAAATTTGTCGCCGTATACCAATCGGATACAATGCCGGAATAACTCTGACTATTGCACCATGGATTGGGTATATATCGCACGTTGAGTCCGGGAGGGAGACTGCCTTTCGTGTCGCACGAGTTAGCCCGGGTAGGTCTTGTTACGGCAATGAGAATGGTGATGATTCGACCTGTGCCTTGGCCTTTTATATCTATTGCGCGGCGGCAACGGCGTACCGTCCAGCAATGGATAAATCGGCGACAACGATAGACCGAAAGATGTGTAAAGCGGGATTTATATTTAAATGATTATAATAGAATAATAATAATAAACAGCTTATATAACACGGTAATTATCAAAAAGGTACAAAAAAGGTCGATAATTTATAGATAATACTGAAATAAAGTATATGTAATTAAATTTAATGATGATATGTACATGCAATGTACGTGCACACGTGGAAACATACATCATTGGGAGAATATTCTTTTATGATGTTTGATAACTTTCCTAACTATTCCTTACATAAAAAGATCATTTACAAAAGCACTTTTGCCCCATATTTTACGAAAAATTATGTTATGACGATTTTTCCAATTCCCTAACTTAATATAGAATATAAAATATTCATTTCCTCTCCCATAAAACATCTGTATTTATGCCACTAACCTCGTCGCATGCGCTTGTTTCTTATTTTATTTTTACTTAGCCAACCGCGTTGGATTATCGGACTGTGGTTACAAATAATTGGACACTTCGACGGATTGCATTGACAAGATATGCATATATTATTCGATAGCAATGATTCCACCTAAAACTTTAAACTACTTGTATTGAATAGCAGGGTTCCCGAACGAAACACAAAAAAACCGTTAAAGAACGTTATTGTTGTTCATAAACAAAAATACAACAGAACGAAACCAGTTATTTCATTAAGTTTATGGGTCTTCTATATGCAAAAACATTATAAGTTATTAAGTTTGCTGAACTTTTTCAAGAAAAAACGTTATAACCTAAAAAGTTCTTTGAACAATTACATAAAAAACGTTATAACCTATTAAGTTCTTTGAACAATTACACGTAGAACGTTATAACCTATTAAGTTCTTTGAAAAATTACTCAAAGAATATTATATGCTATTAAGTTTATTAAATAATTACACGAAGAACGTAATATACTTATACGTTCTTTGAACGTTTGACACAGAGAACATCACAACTAAACCGTTCTTCGAACTTTAAAAAAACGTTATGAATCAAAATTATTATCTTTTGACCATTTTGGCTTTTAAATTATTCAAAAATAATAATTATTATTAATATTATTCATAAATATCATTTATTTTTGACAATTTGAAAAACAATGTACTCCTCGCATTTAATACACATGTTTATATTGTTTAATCTTAAATTTGAATAATGAACATATCAATTTAAAATACATTTTATATTATAACATATTTTATTTTACATATTTTTACATATTTCGTCATATGATATTTATCATTGCAATATTTTATAGTGTATACAAATTACTGATTGTAAAGTAGACACACATGACACAATATCCAAATAATAAATAAATTCCAAAAAAGGTTGATGTTAATAAATTAATCTCATGATAGCGATAAGCCGATAAAGTATAATAATATAATATCCAAAACGTCAAAGGTACGCACAATTCACACACAATATACGTATAATATACGCGTTCACAATCAATATCAATCAACAAATGGGAACGTTTAATTTTAAAATGTTCTTCTGATTAAATGTTCAAGAACAAATTATTTCAATACGCTCTTCTGTTTAAATGTTCACGAACGTATTATTTCAAAACGTTCTTCTGATTTAATGTTCATGAACGTATTATTTCAAAACGTTCTTTTGATTAAATGTTCAAGAACAAACAACGTTATAACGTTTATTAGCTATATCGTTCAAGAACTTAAAATTTTTCAATGTTTTTTTGACGAAATATTCAAAAACATAAAAATTTTTAACATTTTTCTAGTAAAATGTTCGGTAAGCCACTTAATTTATAACGTTATATCTTTAACCGTATGTTGAACATAACTTAATTTAACGTTTATCGCAAATAAAGTTCAAAAACAAAGTATGGAACCGAACAAATATTTAACGGTTAAGGTCACCCTGTTGAATAGTAATAATTTGGGCTTGTAAGTTAATAAAAATGCATGTTTTTACTGAGGATGCTGAAAAGCTGCAAGATAGGCTACAAATTTGAATCACAATCTATAACTGAGTTCATAAATTAAATTAATTTCTAGACGTCTTCGCATATTTTGATGATTTTTACAAACTTGATATTTTATTAATTATGAAAAAAAAAATATTTCAAAAAAATGCTGTACTTTGTTTTGTTAAAATATGATGGGTCAGCAAATGTCAGCCCACGGGTCTCATACAACTCGCAAAAAACTTTTATCCACCCACAGAGAAAGAATAAATTACATATAATACCACAACATTTACATTATACGCATTATTGTTGTAAATTATTATTTTTGTTAAATTTTTGTTATTATTGGTTTTTACTTTTTACCGACAACAGTTGATTGTTGATAAATCGGTCGCAATGCATATCTTATCTAAATTTTATTTGGGTGACTGTTAGCTGATTTTACGTCTACGTAGTCAGTCTCAAGTCTGTCAATTACGGCCGTTGTATAACATTGTAATTTTTTTATTTTAATTAAGTTCTTAATATTCATAAACAATAGAAAATAATAAATAAATAAAAAAATGTTCACGGTTTATCAAATTTTAAAATAATACCTGTTAACCTATTATATGTATTATATGTACTTAGAATTTTGATGGCTGGCTAAAAAATTTCAGATTTCTGATGTGGCCCTTAAAATCCTTGTGTTAAGATATTAAAATGTATTTGTTAAAAACTAGGTCTGCATGGTTATATATTTGAAAATATTTGTTTATAGCTGAAAATCTGTTAAAATGCTTATCGTTGTATTGTTATAAACTATAATTCTTAAGGTAATTAAAAAAAATACAATAAATTTCGTATTTATTATATTCTGTTCTTTCTCCCAATATTTTAACTATTATTTATATAAATAAATCTTATAAATCTTTTGAAATATAGATAACACATTTGTAAAAACTGCATATATTCAGCCCATATTTTTAATAACTTCAAGCTCATATTTACATGCATATTTTGTTAGTAGGTTTCTAATGCATGAACTTTCCGGGTCTAGTAATAATAAATCATCTTACCATCATAAAACATTTCTTTCAACATCTCTTCCTCCTTTTTACTCATATAATTTCCCTTTATCCATTGATTTTCTGCAATAATTAATTACAAAATTAGGAGAACATATAATCTTTTAAGTTTGATAATATTACAGCATATATAATATTATTTAATATATTTGATTTTACAATAATTTTATATTGACCGATTATAACAAGAGTCAGATGATACTAACATATATTATACAATTATACACATAAAGAGTATAGAATGTAAATGAGATATTTCGGCGTGGTTATATACATATATAAGTATTTGTTTCATTACATATTATTATTCCCCATAAACTCCATGCCGTATGTGAATGTGTAAATGAGGGATAGACCTGAGAAGTGGACATATAATTTAGTTTTGAGCATTTATAAGTCAAATTTATTTTATGGAAACCATCCAATAAAATTTTTCACTTAAGGACCTACAAGTAACTTACTGTCCCCCTAAACATAAAATCATACCACTACAATATGAAACATTCTTTAATTCTCTCGGCCACTACCTTATCGTGGGGGGGGGTGACTTCAACGCCAAAAATTAAATTTGGGGCTACCACTCCACAAACCCCAAAGGACACGCCTTACTCCAAACCATTAACTCGTACCATTACTTTACAATAACACCACCAAACCCAACTTACTGGCCAACATCCCCTAGAAAACGTCCTGACATCTTAGACATATTTGTATTAAAAATTCCAAACAATATCAATCATTAAATTCAAAATTTACTGGATCCATGTTCCGATCACTCTCCAGTTCTTCTATCTATTGATGCATTACTTTCATACCACAATACTAAACCCACTCTAATAAATGGCCAAATGAACTGGGAAAAATTTCGTAAAACCATCGACCAAAAAATAATTTTAAATACCCGTTTAAAATCACCAGACGACATTGATGATGCGGTGCTACGTTTCACTGAAAACATCCAGTCAGTTGTATGGAACGCGTCGACCAAAACTCAAAAGCACAGTTCTAACTTACTTTTAATACCCACTCACATCCGTGAACTCATAGCTCATAAACGCTGCGCTAGGTCCCGCCGGCAACACACCAGACTTCCCACAGATAAAAATTATTACAACAATCTAACATTGACTCTTAAACTAAAATTATCTCAAATAAGAAATGATTCATATAGCAATTGGGTCTCCTCACTCATATTGAAAGACGGGTAACTATGGAGAGCCACTTGAAATTGTCTCAAACAGCAAATTACGCAAGTCCCTTTGAAAACTACTAACGGAACTTGGTGTAAATCGGATAATGAAAAAGCAGAAATTATTCGTGCTCATCTCGCAGAAGTCTTCAAACCTCACTCCGATATAGGAAATTATACACACACACAAAATATTGAGAATTCTCTAAATTCTCTTATACCTTTATATTTTGCTCCGAATCCTTTCCCTCCAGGTGAAATTCAACACTTGATAAAATCCTTCCCACTTAAAAAAGCACCTGGCATACATTTAATTACAGCAGAAGTAGCTCGTGAACTTCCAAAAAAAGCGTTGATCCACTTAAGTCACATTTTAAATTCCATATTAAGACTTTCCTACTTTCCACTTCAATGGAAAGTTCAGTTACAATTTTAATTCCAAAACAAGGTAAGCCTCCAGACATTACATCATCCTACCGTTCAATTAGCATTTTGCCTTTCTTTGCTAAATTAACTGAAAAATTAATACTTAAACGCATTTCAAAAATTATAAATAACAAAAAAATAATTCCTAATACACAATTTGGTTTCTGTAACAAACATTCAACTTTACACCAAGTTCACCGCATAATCGACTCTATTTCCTATGCATTGGAAAAAAAACTATACTGCTCCGCTGTTCTACTAGACGTTGCCCAGGCTTTCGATAAAGTATTGCACGCCGGCCTCTTATTTAAACTAAAGGTGATTCTCCCTTCTCCTTATTTTTTATTTTCTAAGTCATACTTAGAAAATCGTAATTTCGTTACACAAGTAAGATCAGTCTTCTCAAACTTATCTCCTATACTAGCTGGTGTCCCCCAAGGAGCAATTTCGTCTCCAACCCTATTCAATATATACACAGTGGACCAATCCACTACCCCATAAACCAATGTTGCTGAATTTGCAGATGAAAAAATTATCTTCACCTTACATGATATCCAGCTAACTGTCTCCTAACATCTACAATCCCACCTTAATATGATGGAATCGTGATATTCCAAATGGAAAATAAAAATCAACAATGAAAAGTCCTCGCACATCACGTTTAGCTTTGAACAAAATGCAATACTCCCAATAATTCTAAACTATAAAGTCATTTCTCAAACATCTAACGTACGTTATCTAGGTCTAATACTAGATAAACGATTAACCTGGGCTGAGCACTTAAAAAAAAAACGAATCCAATTAAACATCAGACGAAAATCTCTCCATATGTTACTCGGTAAAAACTCCAAAATTAGTCTAAAAAACAAACTCCTACTATATAAAGCACTACTAAAACCAATATGGTCGTACGGCATACAATATGGGGCTCAGTCAAAAAGTCAAACATTAACAAAATACAACGTTTCTATAACATTACGTATGATTACAAAAGCACCTTTCTACATTTCAAATCACACACTTCCCTCCGATTTAAACATCCAAACAGTTTCAGAGGTAGCAAAATCATCCTACAAATTATTTCGCTCCCGACTAACAAAACATTCAAACCCTTTGATTCTTGTCCTTGACTCTTCCAACATACCTGGTGACCCGCCAAGAAGACTAAAAAGAAACTGGTGCAGAGACCTAGCAACAATGTAATAAAAAAAAAAAAAAAAATATCAAATATACATATAACCCACACATTTAAATCCCTCACGTCATAAGTACTACTGTTGGGTAGTTCCTTTAATCATGTTAACTCAAGTCAACAACCTAACCTAACCGCATATATGCTTATTGTAAATCACCCTTACAGATTGTATATTTTCTAAATAAATGTTAAAAAAAAGTACCTACAAAAAGTGAGATACTAGGGTGGGGTGAAATTCAGGAAAGTGTGAACATTTAATGGGTACTTAATTTTTATATAAATATTTTAAAGACAATTCCTACAAAACCTTAGTGTTTTATTATATCATACATTATATGTAAATATATTAACGGGCTTGGAGCCCAATAAAATAATACAATTTATAGTAATACGTAAATTTGAACAATATAACAAGATCATAGTAAGCAAAAATGAATGGATCACATAGGCAAATAATATAGAAAATAACAAAATGAAAAATGGTAATAAACACATTGCTGTACTATCAATAGTATTTTAAGAGAAGTTTAAGTACTCGTTACCCATGTGCATCATGCGATAAGTGAGATTATTTCTATCGTAATTGGTGTTGTAGAATGGAACAATAAATGAGGAATTAGATCTAGTTGAATAAGAAGGAACTTTAAAATGTATTATATCAGCTGTGAAAAATGCCGAATTAGCTTCAACTCTATATTCTAGGATGCTAAGATACAAGAGTCCGAGTATATTCATCACTGACATGTGATAGATATAGAATTTGTAAAATAAATGACGCCGAAAAACAAAAACGCATCTGAGCCTGCTCAATGTGAAAAGAATGGAGTGTCATAAAATGGTCCCAGAGAATAAAAGATTATTCTTAAAGAGACCGTACGAGAAAGAAACATAAAGCTTTAAAAGAACTAGAGAGATTAAATTATGTTAACAAATTGTGTTGAATGAGTGTACGA
>JAIPRK010002456.1:0-19410 GCA_025469195.1 Chaitophorus viminalis | reverse complement strand
TACATGGTTAAGTTTTCAAAGTATTTTGACATATTTTGACTTATTTATAGACAATTTAAATTTTCGATTTTTGTAAGTTTTTTTTTTTTAAACACCTATAAAATTTAATTGGCTGGCCGAAAACTCTTGAAAATGTATTAAAGGATTAATTATAAGTTATACTAATTGTAACTAAAATATATCGGAGATCGTTTCACTCAAATTTTTTTATAAGCTCATAAAATTCAAATTTGTATAAAATATGTTAAAATCGCGATAATTTGCAAGTTATTTTGTAGTTGAAAATTCATAAATTTTTTTTTGTTTATACTTCAGGTTCAAAATTGTAACACTAGATTGTTCATAAGCTAATCTTCAAAAATATATAAAAAAATTTTTACCAGACTTAAAAGAAAAAATGTTATGACTGTTTGAAATTTAAATTTTTACGAAATTGCATTATAATTCAATTTAAATATAAAATACTATATTATTATTTACACATTTTAGACAAACATATTAACTCCGTTCAGAATCGTTATTCGTATACAATGATATCTATCATTGCATTCAAATTTAACAAATCCATTGTAATAATGACCTATCCTATAAACGAAGTGCACTCCACCCCCAACTGTACATCAAAGCGAGGCCCATCCGTTTTTTTTTAATTACTTATTATCAGCTATACTCAGCAGTTTAATTAATTTAACAAGCTTTTATGGACTCTAAATTAATGTCAATGATGATACTTGCAGTACTGTATCAATTTCTTATAAGTCACCATTTTAAGATAAGTCAAAAGAAATTATTATATTTTTACGACATTAAACAGATTTTTTTTCGATTTACTACAGTGCTACTTACCTATCTATATTTACATTTTAAATTTTATTTCAGTGTTTCTATAATGCATACACCAAAGCGTATGATAAAATTCTCAAATACTTCTTGAAACTATGCTCTCAGATGTCCGAAACAAAGAACGATCGCTTCAGATATTATTTTTTTTTTTTGTGTTCATGATTTCATAAAAAGCACAATTATGATGAAAAGTAATAATTTAAAGTGGATATCAAGATCTATAAAGAAGATAATATGTAGATTCTTTATAGATCTTTGGTGGATATATTATCATATATATATATATATATATATCCTTCTTGATAATATTATCAACGTATAATCAATATTGATAATCGCAATCAAAAACGTTAATATCAAATATGTGCATGCGTCCAGTTCCTTAACAACAACGGACTGATCTATTGAGGAATATTTAAAAAATTATCGTTAAACTCGAAGAATAACGATGTGCTATTGACAAATCGTCAAAGAGCGCTTGCGATTTACTTCACCATGTTCATCTACTTGAGCAAAAAAGTATGTTTTTTTTTTTCAAACCCCGTCCGTCAAGATGAAAGATTTTTGTTAACGTTGGGACGATTATTGTTTTGTTTAGATCGCCATACCAAACAACACGAAAATCAATTGCCTCGAATGGAATTCGAGTCAGGATTGTATAGCAGTGGGCGGAGATGATGGTCTCTTGAAGGTTTTGAAAATTGATTCCGGCAACCCAACAGACGGTAAGCCTAAGGGATTAGCTGGACAAGCCAATTTATCAATAAATAAAACGCTCGAAGGCCATTCCGGTAATGTATTAGCCATCGTTTGGAATGAAAAACACAATAAGCTAACATCGAGTGATGAAAATGGCCTAATCATAGTTTGGACATTGTATAAAGTATGTTGACTAGAGTGTTCAATCTATAGTATTATCAATTATTTGTTAACATTTTCTGCTTTTGTAGGGAACATGGCAAGAAGAAATGATTAACAATCGTAACAAATCAATTGTTAAAGGTATGGCATGGAACGGTGATGGTGAAAAAATTTGTATTGTCTATGAAGATGGTAAGTATACATGATTGCATTTTATGTTTAAATTATACTCATGTTTACTATGTTTCTTCTTCTTCGGTATATTCGGCCACTAGGACCATCCTGACATACATCCTTGCCTCCAATTTTTTCTATCCGCTGCCTGTATCCTCCAGTCTATCTCTCCACCTAACGCTTTCACATCATTTCTTACTATGTCTTCCCACCTCAGACGTGGTCTTCCCAGTGGTCTTTTCCCTGTAGGGTTTTCTTCTAATACTACACGTATGAGTGGGTTTTGACTACGCCAAGCATGCCCAGTCCATGCCAATCTTTTGTTCTTTATTGTTTCGAGTATACTGGGTTTATGGAAAAGTGTTTCTAATTCATCATTTTTTCTTATTCTCCACTCACCGCTTAGCATGTCTTTTATTATGCTTATAATATTTTATTCTAGGCGCTGTTATTGTTGGTTCAGTTGAAGGTAATAGAATCTGGGGCAAAGAATTGAAAAAGTTGATGTTGACAGGTGTCCAATGGTCCCCAAATTCAAAATTTCTCTTATTTACCATAAAAACTGGTGAAGTACATTTGTACGATAGCGATGGAAATTTTGTAGTAAATATATTGAATGAAATAATAGATATATAATAGAATGAATGGATTTTATATAATTTTATTAATTTCAGTCTAAATTAGGTATTGCGTGTTTACCAGTATCCCCTAGCAATGTGACAATATCTGCTTGTCATTGGCTCAATAGAGATATCAAAGACTCCCCACAATTAGCCATAGCATACAAATCAGGCCTTGTACAGTTGATGATGGATCAATATGACATGAGTAATTTATTTTAAATGATAATTGTATTATTAGTTTACTTATGTAAATTATGTAAAATAGATCCAGTAGTTTTTGAGTGCGATATGTCAATAGTGGCTATTAAATGGAATCATAACGGCAATGTTCTGGCATTGGTTGGTTCATTAGTAGTGGATGGAGATGTTAAAGAGTCCAATGTGCTCCAACTTTATTCTCCTTTTGGTAAAGTAAGTTTTAATTACTATATGAGAATACATAGTATAGAGTCCCATAATTCATTTTTTTTTTTTTAGCATTTGAGAACTCTGAGAATTCCAGGATTTATGGTCTCTGCTTGTTGTTGGGAAAGCACATCTTTACGTATTACTTTAGCCATTGATAGTTTTGTTTACTTTGCCAATGTACGATATGATTACCCATGGTGTTACTTTGCTGGCACTATTATTTATGCATATAAAAATTATGAAGAATCTGTTACAGATATAACATTTTGGAATGTTAAGAAAAATGAAGTATTTATTTTAATTTTCTAAACCTTGGCAATTATGTAAAATCATAATTTTTTTTTATTTTTCCTCTTAGTTTTATCATACAAAATATGATTCTTTGTTGTGTATGGATGCTTATAAAGACTATTGTGTGCTCGCTGTGAGGAATAATAATAATCCATCTAAGCCCTGTAGTCTCATTATATGCAACAATATCAATACTACTGTTGATAGTAAGAAGTTTTGTTATGAAACCACAGATATTTTAATATGTATATACAGATTATACTTATATAGTTGTACATTTATATATCTGTGTTATAACCTTAAACTAAAACTATAATTTATTCTTATTGTGATATTGAATTCCATAGGCAAACATATCAATTTTGAACCAATATGGATTGCAATTAATGGTACTCATGTAATTGTTTCATCATATACCAGTTTCATGACTTGGCAATACTCTGTTCCAAAATCACATTCTGCATCCATAATTAACAGTGAATTATTATTTTATACTTATACATTTATATTATTTAATGAACAAACCATAAGTATGTATACATTTACGTTTCTTATTTTTTTTTTTTTTAGTAAAACGTAAAAAAGTGAAAATGTTTCATATTGATGATACACCTTCTGGAGTTGATGAACTTACACAAGAATCATCAGAATTCAAAAGCTCATATTTCCAAAAGGTAATTTTTTTTTTTAGTTGCTAAAAATAAATATTTAATATTTAAATGATGTTTAGGAAACTAAGGATTATATAACTTGTATCACAGCGAGTGATCAATATTTATTAATCGGCAGAGAAAGTGGTGTTTTACAAAAATACTCATTGCCACAGGTAGCTTTAGTAGAAAGAAAAATGTTAGCCTCTAAACCGTACAAACTGGCCTTAAATTCTAATTCAAAGTGAGCTGTTTGGTTATAATGTTGTTTTTACATATTGCATAAAAAAATGTATTGTTTTATTTATTTTTGTTCAGACGATTGGCTGTTATTGATTCAACTGGTTTATTGACACTTATTGAAATCTCTGAAGACCATGCTGTCTCAGGATCGACGAGTCCTGAGGTTCCAAATTCCTTTCAAAGACGAGATGTATGGACTATGAAGTGGGCATCAGATGATCCTGAACTTTTGGCAATCATGGAAAAGACACGAATGTATGTCATAAGAGGATTTCATCCCGAAGAACCTATTAGTACTTCAGCTTATATTGCTTCATTTGAAGTAAGTTAAATTATTACTAACTAATAACTACAGTTGTTAAAACAAATTCTGGGCTATTTTTGGTTTAGAACTTTTGATGGTTTAAAAATTATGTTTCTCAGTTAAATTAAAAGATACAAATTAAAACATAAAAATGAAATTGGACCTAACAATTGATAATTTGTAAAACTTCATAATTTTTAAACAAAAAGGTTATAACTAGTGACCACAATATATGTTTTTTAAATAATTTGGTTTAAACAATCTAAAAAAAAATTGAAAAACAATGTTTAGATATTGTGTTAAATATAATACATAGTAAATTGTAAATATATACATTCTAATGATCAATGTTAATTAAAAAATAATAATATATTAAGAACTTATACATAACATGTACATAGGTACCATAGTAATCATAATTAAATTTTATTTTTAAGAATTTAGAAATCCAAGCTGTTATGCTTGACGATATTATTCAGTCCCCTGATAACCCATCTCTTGATTGTATTATTACTTTGGAAACAAAATCGTTGAGGGATACGAGACAATTATTGGAAAAAGTCAGTATAACCGAAGCAATCAAATTTATTAATGATAACCCTCATCCAAGACTATCGTAAGTATCTTTTCGTCACATTTTTTGTTTTACTTTCATCAGCTAAGTTGATATCAGCAAAGTTGGTCCATAAGAAAATATTTTAAACCATATCTTCTCTGTAAATTTAGAATAAGTATATTCATACATTTTTACATATATTATGGATTAAAATTATATTTTTCACTTGTATTTTGTTGGATAAATATCTGAGGTACAAAATTTATTTCAAATTTTCTTTCAATTTGTATATATTTTTATTATTACATTATTTTGTTGTTTAATAGTTTTATTAGTTGATTACTAAAAAAAAAGTTAAATTCTTATGTTTAGGAGATTATTAGCTGAAGCATCATTACAAGCTTTAGATCTTACAACAAGTGAAACAGCATTTGTTCAATGTAAAGATTATCATGGTATAAAATTAGTAAAACAATTGGCTAACATACATGATGTTCTATTAAAACAAGCGGAAGTAGCCGTGTATTTTGGAGATTATGCAAAAGCAGAGAAGTTATATATTGAAGCTGATCGAAAGTAAAAATTTGCACATTTTCAGTATCAAGATGTTTTAGAAATTGGTTTTTATTTATGGTTCTCATGTATAGGGATTTAGCTGTTATTTTGCACCAAAAACTGGGCAATTGGTTCAAAGTTGTAGAGCTGTTAAAATCAAGTTCTTCGCTACTCGGAATATCCGGCCTCACAATGAATTTGGCATGGCAAGGAATTGGTGATCATTTCCTAGACAATCAACAATGGTATGTACAGTAAAAAAGCAAAATAAATGAAAGTTTCATAATATATTATTAATTTTAGTGATAAAAATTATATATTACTATTGCACTCCTTTAAATATCTAGGGACTCGGCAGTTGAATACTACAAAAAAGCTGATAATCCAGAAAAGCTTGTTGAGTGTTATATTATGCTTAAGGACTTTGAATCATTAGCATCTCTTGCCAAAAGTTTACCAGGAAATCATCCATTATTAGAAACAATTTCTGTGTTTTTTGTCAACAGCGGAATGGTCGAAGATGATTCTTCAAATCAAAACGTATGATTAAATATATTAATTGTTTAATTGGTTGTTCAAAATAATAAGGAACAAATTTGATTGTATCAGTTTACCAAACAGATGTTGACAAACATTGAAATTGACACTAGTAAAATGAGTGAACACATGAACAATTTGAATGATTCAAATCGAGACCGATGGCTAGAAAACGTGAAAGACTTGTTGACAATGGCTTCAAAGTGTATAAATGAAGAACGATACATGGAGGCTGCTCAATTAGTATTTGCTGTAATAATAAAATCATGAAAAGGTTTTGTTTGTTGTAGTGTCTAACTTCCATTGTTTCATGTATTTTTAGACTGTTTGCCAAGAAATAAAATCAGACATACAACCAAATGTCATAAGACAATTATCTACTGCAGGTGCTTTATTAATTGAAGAGTTCAAAGAGAGAAACATTCAATCTACTTTGTCAGATGGTATTAGACAGTGGATATTTTATTTTTTAATTGGTTTATAAGTATATAAATGTTTTGTTTGATATTTAGTCGATGAAGTAGTAATTAACGATTTCAAAGCTATACCATTTAAATCCCGTGCAGAAATTATAGAAAATAGTTGGCGCATTGTAGAATCTTTGCATTTTTTAATGCTCGCCCAGAAACAACTCTACAATGGTAAAAATACCTTAATCTATCCTAGCGGTTCATAAACTGTACACCGTGGTGCAATAAGGGTACCATGATCCATTCAAGAGGCACCGTGGTCCACATTAAAATAAAACTAGAGTTAGATGAGCTAGTGTATTTTTACTATGCAAATCGCAAGTTCTTATTATGGCTCTCACATGGAGCATCGTGATTAAAATTGGTATAAAAAAAGGCATCACCTCGTAAAAAGTTTGGGAACCGCTGATCTAACCTAACTGTCTAATTTAAAATTTTTATTTTATACTTATGTAATATGTATTAATTTTTAACTTAACATTATCTTAATAATATGTCATTTAATTATGGTCTAATACACCATTTATTTTTTAGGAGACTTTCATTTAGCCCTATGGACATCATTGACACTTCGCAACTACGAAGACCTATTGAACATCGAACAGTTGTATTCAATTATAGCATTAGCAGCAATAGCAAATAGTTCATTCAATATTGCATCTAGAGCTTTTATGAAACTTGAGACCATTGACACCGTAAATAATAAATATTTAGTATTTACCAATAAACTGATTATATCAGATATTGTAATCGTTGTTTGTTCTGCAGAAAAAAAATTATAATCAATTGTCGTTGATTGTATTTAGCAAGTACGCTCCCAAAGATGCCGTGACATTATCCATTCAATGTTATAGCTGTTTGAATAATTTTCCTGCTTGGTAAGTTTTTTTTACGTTACTAAATATATAGTTGTACATATAAAACCAGTGTGTTTAACGAGTAATTTCTCTTACACGGATGCCATACGCATATTACAGGTCACTGAAGTGTCCACAATGCAAAACCAAACCAGAAGCTAGTATCGTTACGGGTCAACCACTGACGGCTATCAAATCGGTCTGGTGTTGCAGACAATGTAAACGCAATGCAACAGCTGCAGATATGGAACCTTTAAATTACTGTCCATTGTGTAGAAAAGAGGTCATCCTCACCTTTTGAATTGTATATTTTATATTAGAATATTTTCACTGCGCACATAACACTTTAGAGCCAGTTTTGTACACATTCTGATAAAACACATTCCGTCCAATGTGAACCAACACGCACTGCAATAAGACTGAATAATATTTATATGTGAATTAAATATATTAATGCAATTTTTATTATTTATTTATTAAATAATAATATTGACACCAAGTAACACATACTCGATGTTCAAATGACATTATTGAATACGATCATCTGTCAATATAGTTATGAGTTTACAATTATAATTTTACGTTTACTTAGATCTGAATAAGATTTTAAACATAAATAACAATTATTTAAATTCAAAATTGTATTAATGTATAATGAAAAACAAATAACAAATAAATATATTATATAGTATATAAGAAAAGAGTAAAACACTATTTACTAAATAATAAATTAATTTGGAATGTTACATGAACACGTGGTTATAATACAATAAAACAGTGATATCTACACTTAAATAGTTACAGCAACTAATATTTGTAAGCATCATAAATTAACCAAAAAAAGAAAAAAAAAAAGATTAAATATGTAATGCTAAAAATATTCAACCTCAATAATATAATGAATAGAAAATTCCAAAACTCATTTCAGATATAAAATCAGTTAAATTTTACGCGTACTATTTTATCAAAAACTGAATCCTGTTCAAAATCTATAAAAAATTTGAATTCATTAATAACTGATCTATGTTATTCAACATTATTTAACAATTATTCATAACTATGTTATATTATGTCTAACATCGAAGTCTATGAAAGAAAAATTAATTTTTTGACTCTCATAAATGTTAATATAATAATGTAATACAATATTTGAATTGTATTTTAGAAAATATGTATTCTGAATGAGAGATTAAAAAATGTTTCATACCTCAGAGGTGGAATTTCACACTGTGTTTATCTCAGAAATATTACAGCAAAATACCTATCGTAACTATATTTTTCTGTCGATAAAATGAAGTTATATACATTTAATACTTATAATAACTGAGATATAATATAGGACGAAATTAATTTGTTAAGCTTCTTGAATTCATTCTAATTTAAATAGATGTACAAATATAATATACATTATCCATTTCAACAAAGATCTCCTCCAAAGTCAGTTGGTGATTTTTCTGTATCTTCATCATTTTCAGCCAAGGTGACTTTTTCTTTCTAAAAATTAAACAGTATAAAATATGAATTAAAGCAGATGCACAACATAGAACAATTGATACAACATACCGGTTCCTCTATCCATTTTTCAGCTAAATTCTTGGCAAGTATTGCAAACTCAACGTCCATGTGTTTAATAAAAGGACTGTTCAACATTCTCTTTATTTCAGCACTGTCACGATCGCCATATGCAGTTACTAGACTGTCGAGCATATTGATCTAATAACATTAAAAAATTACAACTTTGTCACGGCAAAATAATGCTTTTGAACATGTTCATACTTCAGCTTGTTCACAATATTGCAGTCCATGGTCATGCAATACTTTTTTAGCAGCCACATGATCATCTTTGGCCAACTGCAATAAAAACAATTCGACGGTTACTCTTCCCATGTTCGATGTTGAACCGCCTTCAATGGCAAGTCCAAATTGACGGTTTAATTCTTCTTCAGCATCTTCGTACCTGAAAATAAAGACCAGTGATATAATTCATCAGAAAAAAAAAACCAATAATATCAAATGATTGAACATTACTTTTTCAATTTTACCAATAATCGTGCAGCTTTGTGGGTGTACTCCATTGCTTGTCCAACTGAATCCTCGGTCTAAAAATATAGCCAACCAAATTGTTTATATATTTGTTTACCACACTAAATGTCAAGCATAGTTTTGATTGATAAATAATAATAATAAAAACAGAATGGGCAGAGATTTTTTTTCTCTGTACCATTAAATGATCATATATTAAATGCTCAGATCATAATGAATAACTTAATCAGATAAGATTTAATTAAAATGTTAATGACATACCCCAGAAACATTAGAAGCTTCTTTTAAGAGCTTTATGGCTGATTCTGGGTCTGTTTTTTGTAACATGTCAGCAACCTTGCATAACAATAATGATGCGCTTCCCGAGGATCCGTGTTGCTGGTAATAGTGACTGGCTTTCATTGCCAATTGAAAAACATCACTTAAATCGTTCATTTCCTTTGATAAAATAATTGCCTGGTCCATACACCTAAAGAAAAATACACACAGTCGTGTAAAATTAAAATATGAAAATATTAACACTTACTTAGCAGCATGAAAAAGGCTAATATAAAAATTAATTAAGAAAAACTCAAAAAAATTTTAGTTTTGTTAAACCCAATACATTCATTTTAAATTTATTTCCAAGACAGATTTATAAATTCAAATCTTGGACTAGTAGTAGAACTTTTGCCTATATCAATTCAGGTAAAATGCAAATTTGCAAATTATCATGTTAACTTTATTTGTTTCAGAAATAATTTTGATATTGTTTATAACAAAAAAGTTGTCTCCATACAACTATTTATGAGTTTAGGTTATAAAACACAAAAATATTATTACAATTTGAAATATGATAGTTTAGGTAACTTTTTAACTTGTAGATAATACAAAATCTAATTTGAAAAGTTCAATAACTTCTTAATTGCCCACTCCGAATGATTTACTTATAGTAGCAAGTTTCAATGTTTGTGAATGAAAGGATACGATCCGTTTTGTAAATAGTTTTCTGATGCTTTCACAAGGCATTGCTTACTTTCTTTGTAAGCTTTTCCAACTCTGAAGCATGTAGCTAAAAAAAAAATATAATATATAAAAATTACAATCAAATGATTATAATTTTCTTTCAACAAAACTCAATTCAAATCTAGTATTTGGTAGTTATGTCTCATTCATTGCAGTACACAATAGTCTGTGGACTGAGTGAAGAATTGGTGGTTTCAAAAACATTCGGTCAAACAAATGTTTTGAACAACAAACCTGCTTTGGAGTATTCATCAGCCGCACTATCATAATCGGGTACCCATTTCAGCAATGACGTTTTGAGGCTGAAAACAACGAAAAACAATATCGGTTGAGAAAAGTCGTAGTTTATTTGAATTCAATGTATTCAATCCTAGACAAAACATTAGTTTTTGTTTACTATTTCGCCGCTTTCTCCATACACTCCCGGCCTTCCTGAACCTTGTCTTTGGACATGGTCGCTGCAACAGAATCCTAGTATAAGTCTTGATTGAACTTCAAACGTTTCTAACGAACGATTTCAAATACAGATTACTGGAATAGTGAAGTACTTCTTTACAAGTACAATAATATGACCCTTTATTACAAATTTAATATTCTGGTTGAAAAATTGATAGCAATATCCAGTATTCCAGTGACTATTGAACAGTGATATCTACTGATAGTGTTATCAAAACGAGATAGATTCAGTGATTATTCTGTCGTTTAATCACAGAATAGATGAATCTATCATCTTTCATCTATTCTGTCGTTTAATGTTGTAAATTATTGTTTTTTTTTATGCGAGATAAAGAATACAATTATTACCTTTTCTATGATTAATATTCAAATCTCTTTTGAGTCCATTACGTGTATTGGCAAAAAATTTCAATGCTAATTGTATTGTCTGACTCAGAAAAATGGAAAAAATACATAATTTGAAGTATATTCATTGTCCCAAAAGTCAATATAATATATTATTATATAATTGAATATAAAATGGGCATATGAAGTATGAATGAATTATGAGGTAAGATGGGACAATTTAATTCTTTCGTTAGTCGGTAATAATAATACAAACTATGAAATCTAAAATATTTTCAGGTAGTATGTTGGACGATTTATGATAATAAATTAGTGATAACTGACTTGTATGACATTTATTAGTTATTAATACCTATCGGCTATCAAGGGTATTCATTTTTTTTTTTGCTTCACAGCCTGTTAAAGTTGACATTATTTAAATTAATTTAAAAGCTTCTACAAAGGCTTAGTGTTGTGAAATTTAAAGTTTATGAATAATTCAATAGTGTAATAAGATGTTCAATTGAAAATTATTTGTCTACGAGTGTCAAGGGGCGTAATGAGAAATGAGACATCAAGTCATTGGGAGTATAACGGGACAGTCCCATTTTTCCCTGTATAGGTATATTTCATTTTTTTAAATGTTATTTTTTACGCAGTAAATAAATAATTATTAAATAAATGTATTCATGTGCTGTAGGTATGTAGCTAAATAAATTGTAGAAAAATTAGAAAATGTTTTTGAATGAGGTAAGAAAAATACAGCACCAACCACATGGTCTGCTGTTATATCAAAAGCTGTCAATGAATTATATCAATGAACGCAACTATTGAACTATAACTAGGATAGAGCCGAGAGATGTTTGAGATGTTTATAGGGCGAATTCCTCGAAGTTCATCGCGTAGAATGCTGATCGAAAAATGATAATCTGAGATGATGCGTCTCATTTTGTACACGTATATGAACGTCTATACTCAATAATCAATACGATGTACATTATGAAATATTGAAGCTAATGAGTGCAATAACTCATGTCTGAGTGTCAAACGGTATAGACAAATTAATAATTGACAACTCTCTTGCAGTATTGCTTTATATATATAAATGCTTACATGACATGTTAAGTGTATATGTGACAAACATCATTGCGCGGTCGCGATGTCGTCGACCTTATATATATTAATTCCTCGCGCGCTTAGTGATACCAAATTTAATTTGGTTTTTTCGGCCGTGCGGTTTTTTAATTTCTACGTTTAATCTGGAACGCGTATAGCGTATAGGCCGACCAACATTTTGATATTGACGAATTCAAGTATATAAACGGCTGTACCGCCAACGAAAACATATCGCACGTACCTATAAAGTGTTTCCTCTTTGATTATCTATAATTTCATTACTAATAACTTGCCTATAGGTGTATATATTACAAAAATCGAAATAATATTCGACGTCAATAGCAAAATAAATACCTAGGTATATTATCTCCTATTTTTTCCAGACAATTGTAGGTAATTTCTACAGTTGTGTCAATTTTCGGCATGCACCTCATCACTTCACGACCGAAACTCGATTCGTTTCAATATGAAATAACTTATACTGTACTTGCACGCGTGAATTTTCGAAGATTTATGGTTATTTAAATGTACGGATTTCATTTTTTTTTTCTTAAAAGATGCATGTAATTATATCACGCACCTATTCAATAATGAAGGTTCTTGTATGAGTATATTTATTGTTACAATGTTACCACATGCGCTATGCAGGTATACGTATACCACCTACCCATTGCATATACATTATACATACCACCAACGAACATAATATTAATTAAGAAACAATTTACATATATACTATGTTCAAATTATCTTGTTCGCTAACTGTTGGAAACTCACACCCATTTTGTGTAAAATATATTTTTAAGTTTCAAATCCTTAAGGGAATTAAAGTTCATTCGACGAAGTATTTAAATTGATTTCACGATTTTGGATATACACATACTCGTATATTGTGAAGTGATGCAGTGTTAAAAGTGTTTAGGTGCTTAAGTATTATTGGTTATTACTTATTATAATTATTATTATTTTTTTGTTTTATTTCCGTAGGTTTCTAAGATAAAAATTGTTCATTATTACAAATGTTGTTATTTAGCTGAATTCAGACACTACCCGTCTACACATTACCTATATATAGTTTACAATAATAACGCACTCATTGAGCTTTTCAGACGGATTTATTTTTAACTTATTACCTGTTTAGAAAAAAGAAAACTATTTAAAATATTATGAATTTAACGTGCATAAATACATTAATATAATGTATGAAGCATTATTGTTTGTGCTGGTTTGTAGACTTCGTTTAACGTGGTTGTAATTTACGCGTAGTCATATTTTTTACGTCATGATGATAATGTACACCTACTTAAATTAATCAACAATAATATGCCTCTATTGCCTCACTTGTAATCTCATTAGTTTCCTATTCCTCATAAAAGACTTCATTCATCATTTGTGCATTTTATTTTCATCTCATTGACGTAACATTAATAAAATAATATGAGGTTCAAGCTTGAAATCGTATATTATGTATGTGCGATTGAAAAATAACTAATATTATTCTTTAATTACTATTTATGTTTGTCTAATCTTTGCATACTCATATTTCTACGAATACTCAGCACTGAAAACCAAAGTAATGATGCGTTATTGCACATCAAATATTATAAACTTTATAATATAAAGGGTGGGTGACGGGGATAAGACCTGAAAATAGATATATGGACATAACTCGAGTTGCTCTCTAGATGTACAAACTGCACACATTTTATTGGTATTTTATTTTACATAAATATGTATAATTTTATGAAGAGAAAATCGAGCATATTATTGTTATGCGTCCCTCTTATTCGTATAGCACGACGCGAATCACACAAGTTAGGTACTCGGGTGACCTAGGGCCAGCCTCCTTATTATGGTCGTAGCCCATTCGGCTCCCGTTTCTCTAATCGGTTCCCGTTTTACAAAAAGGTCAATTTCCAAACGGCTCCCGTCCAAAAAGGTCTAACGAACAGGTAAATTCATAAACGGCTCCTATATGGCACCTACATCGTCGCAATGAACTTCGTACGCCAGATGTTCCTCGTCCGTCTCATTTCATGTTTTGGTGATGTACATGGTCTCCTATACTTGACCATGTGCTTATGAGTTCAAACCTCGCACCTTGGATGACATTAATAAAGATGCAATAAGAGCGGACATCTTTTAGATTCTGAATTTGATTTTACAATGATGTGTGTTTTTTTTTTTTTTTTTTATTTTTTTTTTTTTGTGTCTGTCATCACGTTTTGGGGCAGTAAAAATGCTTCGATTTTCTTAAGCAGCAACTTTTCTGAAAGGAAAGTGAATTTAGATGGTACTTGGGTTAGTCAAAAATCCAACTTTTTCAATACTATTTAAAAAAATCGAAAAAAACGATAAAAAAAATTACAAAAAAACGGAAAATTTTACGCAAAATCACGTTTTTACAAACTACATTTTTGAAAATGCTCTAACTCAAAAACAAAAAACCGTAACAACTTGAAATTTTCACCAAATCTTTATATTGATCTCTATACATGGTTAAGTTTTCAAAGTATTTTGACTTATTTATAGACAATTTAAATTTTTGATTTTTGTTAAAAATTTTTTTTTAAATATCTATAAAATTTAATTGGCTGGCCGAAATCTCTTGAAAATGTATTAAAGAATTAATTATAAGTAATACTAATTGTAACTAAAAAATATCAGAGATGGTTTCACTCACATTTTTTTTTATAAGCCCATAAAGTTCAAATTTGTATAAAATAAGTTAAAATCGCGATAATTTGCAAGTTATTTTGTAGTTGAAAATTCATAATATTTTTTCTGTTTATACTTAAAATTCAAAATTTTAACACTAGGTTGTCCATAAGCTTACCTTCAAAAACATATATAAAAAAATTCTACCAGACTTATGAGGAAAAATTTTATGACTGTTTTAAATTTAAATTTTTATGAAATTGCATTATAATTCAATTTAAATAAAAAATACTATATTATTATATACACATTTTAGACAAACATATTAACTCCATTCAGAATCGTTATTCGTATATAATGATATCTATCATTGCATTCAAATTTAACAAATCCATTGTAATAATGACCTATCCTATAAATGAGGTACACTCCACCCCCAACTGTACAGCAAAGCGAGGCCCATCCGTTCTTTTTTAAAATGCTCGAACCTAAAAACCAAAAACCATAACAACTTGAAATTTTCACCAAATCTTTATATTGGTATTCTGTATACATAGTTAAGTTGTCAAAGTATTTTGATTTATTTATAGACAGTTTAAATTTTCGATTTTTGTAAGTTCTTTTTTTAAATATCTATAAAATTTAATTGGCTGACCGAAAACTCTTGAAAATTTAATACAAGGTTTATAATAAGTTAAAATTATTGTCACTAAATAATGTCGGAGATCGTTTCACTTAAATTTTTTTTATAAGCCCATAAAGTTCAAATTTGTATAAAATATGTTAAAATTGCGATAATTTGCAAGTTATTTTGTAGTTAAAAATTCATAAAATGTTTTCTGTGTATGCTTAAGGTTCAAAATTTGAACACTAGGTTGTCCATAAGCTTACTTTTAAAAATATATAAAAAAAATTTCTACCAGACTTAAAAGAAAAAATTTTATGACTGTTTGTTTTTTTTTTAACTTGTGTCAATTTATTTTTGGCCTTATTTCCGTGGCCCACTCCATATACATTTTATTTACAGCTTAGGCGGTAAAAACATCGCGCACGAGTGTTAGAATATTAAACAAGTATATTTTTTGTAAAGCATTTTTATCAATTATTTTATGTTTTTCACTTGCTGGCTAATACTTTGAACTATGATAATCGCAGTATACGTCAAAATCGATTATTAGGTGTAGTAATTATTATATTACATTGCATAGCCAACAAGGTACTATATATTTTTAATGTAATAATTTTGTTCATTAAATTTTTCTTTCAGATTTTCATTTAAGTCCATATATATATATAGTGTGCTGTTCGTTGATAAGACCCGTATTGAGTTTTTTTTTTAAAATTTAATCTATTTTTTTTTCTGCTAACTATTATTTATTAATACGGATATAATAAGTCATAATAAAACTCATATCATATTTTATAACAATTAATAAACATTAAACGTATACTAATTTCTACGCTAATTATTATTCATAATAACCGTTGGAATTGGAGTATTAATTATTTTGCAACGTTTATACTTATTCCGAATCCTTGTTTAACCCGAGATCGAGTGAATAATATTTTAATTATTCCCGTTGTAGTATACTAGGAATTTTTTCTCCTCAGAAACAATTTATTGCACTCGACGAGCAATTATTATTATACTTAACAGATTATTAAAATTGAGTAAATATAATCAAGTTAATCTTTGGACGCAATCGTTTTTTTCCCTCGTCTATATTATGAGTTCGCGATATTGACAACACAACGTTGGGCATACAATCATACTGCTGCAGTTGTATAATACATATTATTACATATATTATCAATGATTATGTATACTTTGAAAAATAAACGTGTCATTTATGCACGATGGATGTTGTTGTTAAACACACTACACACGTCGACGTCTGTACAGGCAAACGAACGTTTTCCTGCAGTTTAACTCTTCATCGTTCAGCACGTCGTAAAACATTAATCGTTAAAACGATTAGATGGAATAACACTCTACTGTGGTACATATTATTATTATTATTATTATTATTATTATTATATCGAGCGATATTCAATATCAATCGAGTTGGTATATACATACTGTTATATTATGTGTAGGTATAGAGCCAGTATAGGCATCGTTTCGTAAACAGACAAACAACACACGTGCGATCCGAGGAGTAAAACGCATCGGGTTGTAACTGAAAATAATGCCGGATTGCTTTTATTTATCGTTGTCGACATTTAGGTCGGACAGTATATATCGGACGGGTGTCGTAACTTCAAAAATATGGCCCGTTGGCGAGGCAATACAATATTGTCAGACCGAAATGTGCCCACTAATTATAAGCATATGTATAATATTATGCGTGCACGCCGCCGTTAAATACGAATGATAATATTATACTCACAATACACTGCAGAGATGTGTTTAGGAGTTTGAATTGAACGCAAAAAAAAAAAAAAAACATTGAACTATCGCTGCAGATGGTTTACCAATTCTCTGCAAAAGTCAGTGATCGAAGCGTATCTTAAAATAAAACAATTTTCTTAAAAAGAACACATTTTAAAAGTTTTATAGTGCAATTACATTATAAATTTTCCAATATACTTTTACAATATACATGACCTAATCAAGACGCTGTTGATAATATGTCGGATGTTCGTCGAGGGTCCACTGTCGGAAGGACTAACTGCAGATTACTAGTGTCTAGTACGAAGGGGTTTCGTTCGATTTGATTACGAGAAAAAAAAAAACAATCTATAAACACATAATATAAACAATGTTTTGTATATGAAATAAAAATGATGTCTATATTTACCCGTATTATTATGCAATCGTGAGAACTTGGAAAAATCGAATACGGGCTCTTATTACATATTATATAGTATCATTCGAGGTCTTCCATGTATCACTTGAATTCGGCCCTCCACCGCGGCTGTAATTCATCATGACCCCTCTTCACTGTATGCAGCATTAATGACACTGCAGGATCTGAGGAACGTACTACGTTTCAACACGGACATATTATGTGCTGGCTCAATTAAGAGGAGCATCATACACATAAACGTATACGTTACCCTCGAAATTGTCCGGCCGAAACAGAATTTTTGTACATCCCATATTATCTCACTTGTATTATCTTCTTGTTTTAGTTAAAATAAAACAGAAACGTTACCGATAAAAGTTAAATAAATTGATTTCATCTTGTAAACGCATAAAATATAATACGTATATAGTGTATAGTGTATACTGTATACGATCACTTCCCCATCGTCGGGTACTTCCTTGTCCAATTTGCTTTATAAGATAAATTTTGCCGTCTTATAACGTTTCCATCAAAAACCTAACTTGAATATGGACCCATTCGTTCAGTTTCTGTTCTAGTTTATATTTTTATAAAACACCAAAATGTTTTAAACTATATATGTTTATAAAAAAATATGAAAATTAATTTTTAAGTTATGCAAGTGTTCTAAAATTCCAAATCATATGCGAATTCATTCGCTTGAATATTCCTCCACGTTCGTAGTACGAAACAACATTTTCTAGTCGCTTATACTTGTATAGGCTCTCAGTATTTTCTCTTTGGAGTTCTTGTCCAGCGATTAACTGATACATTATTACCTCGGTTAAGTGTTGTAATTTTTTAGGATCACAATTAATCACCATACTATAAAGTATAAGGTAGAATGCAGCAAATAAAGGCCACAATGATCTATGCAACTCTAATATTTTTAACTTCACTATGATTGCTGGAAATCCTCATGATTTCGATTATATCTAATTATATTTGTTTTTCAATCACTTTTTAATATTTTTAATAGTCGTTCTTTTTATACTACTTTTATTAGGTTACATTATAGTTACACAAAAATTATTATAGTTATTGGTTAATTTATTAAATTTTAGCACACAATGTTTAATATCATTATTTATGTTATACAACAAATGTCCATTTATGTAGATTAAAATATTAAATGAATAAATAATGTCATATTTAGTGGTGATGAGGTTTTTTTGTGGTCCATAAGATTTAGGTCCTAGATTTTCTTGAAATAACATAAAATAATAGATTATAATTTTATTATAATCAAAAACACGCCTACACTTACTTAATGATTTAACAAATTATATACGAATGTTAAAAAAAATTACTTTATTTTGCCCCGTCTTGTCCCTCCCTTCTGGGGACACTCATGATAGAAACGCGCGTGGTCGTCGTGCAGCGTGATAAATATTATAAAAATATTAAGGATCGATGTGTGTGTGTGTGTGTGTATGTGTGTGTGTGTGACGTGCGCGTATATTGGTACGATAAATGACATTGATTTTCGAGCCTCCACTCATCGTGCATAATTTTTCACTCTTTCTCGCACGCATAAGATATGTATATATATATATATATATATATATATATATATATATATATATATATATATATGTATATATTATA
>JAIPRK010002455.1:0-19430 GCA_025469195.1 Chaitophorus viminalis | reverse complement strand
ATAAATTTTTAATAAATTTTTAAAAAAATTTTATTTAATTATTTAATTTTTTATATATATATATATATATATATATATATATATATATATAGGGCTCAAAAGTTGATGATCGTAGAACAATTGAAAAATAACCTAAAAAAAAAAAAATGCAAATTATAAAAACCTTACAAGTTAACAAATGGTACATCATACATACTATACTAGATATTAATAAATAATAAACGTTGTGAATGTCTTAAAATAATCAGCATGTTTGATCTATCTCGGAAATGTTAAAATATAAGACCATATTCAAGCGCTGGGCGCATTTCAATAAATTATTATGTAACTTTGTATAACATGTAACAACCAATTGTTAATACTAAAAATTAAGTATATTAATAATGATATTAAAATATTGGCTTTGAAAATATGCTGTCCTAGTAAACCGTTAGTTGGTTACTACTGACTGCTGCAATGTTTACTTAGGTCTATATAATGTTATTATTGTCATTAATTATTATATCGTAGCAATACACGTCATATAACATAATATTGATTCCATGATTCAAAAGAAGAACTAATTAGTAATAAGTTAAGCTATAATTGCGCGATAACGAAGAAAAATACTGTGGCACTACATTGTAATACAATTACAAATATATATATTATAAAAGCATAAAATCTCTTTCGTGGCCCAATAGGAACGAAAATAAACACGAAATACAATAACGCGATATAATGTAGACTCGCGCGCATTAACATACTAAATCCACATATACCTACAGTCGCATTGCATCTGAGTGGTTGGGTATATTATAATAGACACGTCGAAAAGTTTCGACGTTCGCGCGTAGAACAAAAATTTATACTACGTGCACGTATTATAAACCGATGACGGTTCTCGGATTTATCGACGGGCGCGTTATGTTTATGTCGGTTATCGAGATGCATTGACTATGGTAATTCCTTCGTTCGAGCCGTTTCGGAACCATGGTTGAACGCCAGACCCGTCAAAATAGAATTTGGAAAAATCGAAAAACCGCTTTCTCGCGTGACTGAGATATGCAGAGAAAATCGTAGTGGAGATGCACGACGGTACAATGCTGCATCTCTGCAATTACTAGTGCTACGCAGTACCAATATAAAATAATGATAATAATAACGTGTTATAATTGTTCACGAGTCTAAAACGTGTTTTAACTGATCAAGGAACCGTAATAACTTTTCAAAACCCGTGCGTGCACCACTGTCCGTATGCGCACTCCTGATACGAATATAATGTATCACTATGTACAAAATACAACGAACGTGTATCGTCATTCGTCACAATGTCAATATCGTCCGCCGCTCGATAGGGATGCCTTATTATGCATTCGAACGCAAAAACATTCTGACGGAGCGTGCGCGGTACCCGACCATGGTCGCACGAACGGAACATTATCAGTAAAATAAATAATATTATATTATTACGTTTGAACGAGACCCACGGTTAAACGCATACGGATGTAGATATAGCTGTGTCAAATATTAGAGGCGATATGCGTACAATAACGCCCGTCGACCGGCATACGGTATATCGGTGCATCGTGATCGACGTTGTGTGTACGAAGTACAAAGCGGGCATGGTGAAAAGGGCGTAGGATGTAATACTAATATTTGTACCCTTCGCGAGACCAAGAGCATGTCTCGGATATGGATTCGAGTAACAATAAACACACACACACACATATATATATATTATACAAATTTGTACATATTATATCGTTCGTGTGTGATATGGCTGCACTTTACAATTTTTCATTTTAAAATCTATAAAACTCGTAAGATTTGGTTTATTTACAAAGTGAATGTATATGGTACTTGGGATAGTCAAAAATTAAATATTTTTCAATTACTTTTTAATAGCATCGAAAAAAACGATAAAAATATTACGAAAAAACGGGATGCTCTTACTCAAAAACGAAAAACCGCATACATTTGAAATTTTCAAAAAACATTTAAATTAGCATTTTCTATACATGATAATGTTTACGATGTACTTTGAAATTTTTTGACTTATTTATAGACAATTTAAATTTTCGATTTTTCTAAGTTTTTTTTTTTTTTTTGAATTACCGATTTCAAAAAGCTGAAGGCGAAAAATAATAAATTAAACTTTGGTAATGCGTTTATATTAAGTAGTAAGATTTCGAATCCGATCTCAAAATGGTCATTGCACCACTGAACCGTATATCGAATGGAAATAGTGATATAATACGTCTTAACAATTATTGTCCACTAACAGATGGATAACTTTGTATCCAATCCTTTAACACTGACATTTCTTAAATTATGAATTATTTGTTATTGCAGTTATTATAGTATTATATATAAAACTTTTATTGTACTTACATTACGAAATGTATTATACGATCTTCAAAATCACAAAGTGAAATGCCTCTGAAAATTAAAAAAAAACAATATTAATAAGCACGCAGTCCAATTCACTCGAACAACAATTAAAGACTGACACAATAAAAGGATGATGTATAAGATAGATTGAACAAGATAAAATATAATCGTTACATAATATTACCGAAATTAGAAAACCTTTTCAATAACAGAATCCATACTGTCACTCTGCACTCATTTGTCACTTCCACACTAAAAGTCGCTACTCTATACTTTGTACCCATGCACACACACATTGATAGTTGATACGCTTATCATGCGTAAAGTAAACAATTTAATGTCACCGGTAGAGATAAAATAAAATATTGTTTATACTAATTTATTGCAATAGCTATAATATCCAATCATATACTACTTCCTTTTCTCAAAACATGCACTAGTACAAACATTATCAAACTGTAGGTCGCATTATATTTTTAAATAATATGTAGTTTTGAAAATGAGTTGAATAAATAATCAAACCAATCCACGAAACAACGAAAAAAAATGGTCATTTATATTATATATTATGTAGATTGTAGATCGCCAAAATTTTAAAAATGTTGTAACATAAAATTTTCGAGAAGCTTTGTACTAGTATTTAGTTATATAAATATAAAAATAATTAGATGGGTCTCGCCCTGCTGTACAGTTGGGGATGGTGTGCTCTTCATTCATAAAGTAGATCATTACAATTGATTTGTTAAATTTGAATGCAATGATAGGTATCAATGACCATTGTCTACGAATAACGATTACGATTCTTAACGGAGATGACATGTTGGTCTAGAATAGGTTTATTATATTATGTTAAATTTAAAATGAAATATTATGTCGATATTCGTTGTTCAAGCGTTCAAAAAAAAAAAATATGCATATGGATTTGAATCATTATGAAATGACAGTAAAAATAACTTATGTGAAATCTTCTCTTCAATTTTCAAGTATTTGGAACAAGCCAAATTACATTATCAACAATTATAAAAAAAAAAAATATGCAAAAAGTCCAATATTTCAAATACTTATATTAAATTAATATAATGTTTTGAAAAAAATATGACTTAAAGGAAATGCCAATCTTGACAGCTGGTAAAAATTTGAAGTTTCTGCGACTTATACATTTTTAATTATACCAAATAATTAAAATCATTTGAGAATAAATCGATATTTTATAAAATTTCGTAAAAATTTAAATTTCAAACGGTTATATAATTATTTTCTTTAAGTCCGGTAGAAATGTTTTTATAGTTTTCAGATGAGTAACTAAAGGATAATCTAGTGTTAAAATTTTGAACCTTAAGTATAAAAAATTTTTTATGAATTTTCAACTACAAAATAACTCCCAAATTATCGCAATTTTACACAAATTTGAGTTTTAAGCATTGTAAAACCATTACATTCCATCACTCCGTTCAGAACATAAAAATTAATTGAAAATTAGAAATCCACAATATATATAAAACATTTGACAAACTGTTATATACGTAACGGCTATTCAACACAGTTCATTAAATATTTTACAGAATCATTATATTTTTATTGCAGTAAATAAAGAAGAACATTACTGCTACGCAACAATGTAATGTTAATCATCATTATTTGTTCGATAATTTTACTAGGATTTCCTTTTTAATAAGTTAGTAAAAATCCCAATAAACCGATAAGACACAATATGGTATTAACTTCTACAAAAAAGAACTATTGATATTCTATGCTTCGTGCGTTTTAAATTTAACTTACGTACAAACATAAACGTGACGCCAACATGACGTGATAGTGGCACGAAACTTAGTTAAAAAAAAAAAAACAATAAATTATATATAATAGTATATTTTTAAGTAAAATGTATTTAAATATGATAAAATTAAAAATTAAAAAAATGTATATTATGAGTACCTACGTGTTATGCGTAATTTTCGTAATCTATAATTTAAATATAAGAATAAATATATTGATTAGAACAAAATTTATTGTCAGACCTTGGTGGGATACTCTATTTGTGTGTGAATTTACGTATTATAAACATATATAATCTGCGGCGAAATTATTATCAAAACTGTACTACCGTTGAACTCCTTTCTTATGCACCCGGTACACGAACCGTATATATTATGTTATAACATCGTGTCCGATTGTAAGACCATAAAAACGACAGAACAGTAAAATAAGCGATCATAACAGCATAATAATAAATTAGAGATTTGAATTCATTAAAAACCCATCTAATATGCACTAAACTGCTTAAATATGCGCGCAAAAAAATGACGTCTTAAAATATCAGCAATAAAAACCACTTATCCTGATTAAAAAAATTATTTTAAAATTATAGAGTAATACTCATATACCTATTATTATGAATAAATTATAGATAAGTACTATTAATAAGCTTCTTTGACATTTTTGGATGATTTTACTGAAAAATAAAATGTGTTTTAATTAAAACTATAAAAATATTAAATTTTTATGTTACACATTATACCTCATAGTAATTATTTTAAAAATATCAAAAAAACTGAAAGCAAAAGTCTAAAACAGTCAAAGCAGTCTGAGGAAGTGTGAGCGCATTTATTCTTGCCTGCGTATATATACGTGCACTGTGCGTGTGCGTGCGTATGTGTGTGTGTGTGTGTGTATCAGATCAATTTATAACGGTAAAATACATCGCGAACAATTCATCGCCAACAAATTTATCACAGGTCAAATTCATTGTCGTAAAATATATTGCGAACGAGTCAAATTAAATAATTAATTTATCTATCTTTATAATATAATTTATTTATAATTAATTCTTAAATTATAAAAATGCCTTAAAATAATTGTTTGGTTAAAGTGAATTATTATATTTATAAATAAATGTTAACTATGACACTTTCCTTCTAGGTGAAATAATTTTATTGTTATAAAACAAATGAAATTAAATACAAAATATGAATAGTAAAACCATATTATAATATACATCGTGGTGAAATATTTTCCATTTTCATTTTAAAGTTTAGACATAATGTTTAGACATAACGTAGTTACGATTGCACGAATATTATCTTGTTATAAATGTTGTATTTGTTGTAAATATTATTATTACTTGTTTACTATTATATATTTTATATTTAATTTCACGTATGTTTTATAGCAATAGAATTATTTTACCGAGTAGAAAAAAGTGTCATAGTTAGCATTTTTTATAAATACAATAACTCATGACTTTGACCAAACAATTATTTTAAGACATTTTGATCATTTAAGAAATTATTATAAATAAGTGAAATTATTAAGAAAAATTATTAGTTAATTAATTTATCCGTGTAATATATGTGTGTGTGTGTGTGTGTGTGTGTGTGTGTGTGTGTGTGTGTGTGTGTGTGTGTGCAAGCGTTTGTGTGCGTGTGCGTGCGTATGTGTGCGTGTGCTCATCGCCGTAAACGCGCGCGTATAGGACGTATCACGTATGTACACGTGTATTTTTGCCTAAGTATATGTGTGTACGTGGTGTGCGTGCGTGCGTGCGTGCATGCGTGCGCGTGTGTGTGTGTGTGTGTGCGTGCGTATGTATGCGTGAGCTAATCGCAGTAAACGCGCGCGTATAGGACGTATGTAGACGTGTATTTTTGCTTGCGTATATGTGTGTGCGTGTCGTGTGTATGTGTGTCTTTAGTGGAGGGGGGGGCTAGACTAATATAAGAATTAAATGATTTATTAGTAATACGTGATAATTGATTAATCATTGCTATTCATAAATAATAATTAGATACTTGGGTGTTGTGTATGTAATTGAAGAATTGCTTAGAAAAATTACAGTTGAAGACTGGAAATCAATAACAGGCTAAGGGAAAAGAAAAAAAAATAGTTATATTCAAAAAACCGCGATGTATGTTACGCCAAGAACCTATAAATCAGGCTATGTGCCATAACCAATATATCAACATAATCTAGATTATAAATAAAAAATTTGGTTTAAGTTTTTTTTAACAACAATCTTTTAATAAAATAAAAAAATGGGATAACTCAAAAACCGGTATAGCGTTATACTATTATCGCGTTGGCGCCGCATTCTACCGCTAGCTACCGTTTCCAATCGTGATTTTTTTAACCGGTATAAATAAAAACTCATGATTTTAAATGTAATACGCCACACCTGAGCGGTAATAACACGCGGTAAAGGTTATTTATTGTTATAAACTTATAACATTATTATAATAAATTAATAAATATATATATATATATATATATTATACATTAGTGGATGAACCCAAAACTCCCTTTCATTTCTAAGATGATTTAAGTATCTAAATGTATCTGCCATAGCTACTACACGCATAATATTCATATGATCGTAATCCATTCCGAACACATTAATTTATAAAATATATAATATATTAATATATAATAATAAAATGTAAAAATCAACCATAGATCGTATTTACTTCGACTTCAAATGTTTCAATGAGCAAAATGATCAAATAAATAGTGAAGAAAGTGGTTTCGCCGCTGTAGTGTGTCATAATTGGTGAGTCATAAGTGCTACCGCGCAGTGAAACCGGTATAGTGCGACGCGACCCTAATCGCCCCTCAAAAATGTCTAAAACTACACGTGTTTTCGGTTCGTATAATAATTTTCAATGAAAAAAAAACTACTTTATTCTATGCTAAATCAAAAATATAATAGACACATTTCCCCATCTCTAATTTAGGTAAGCATATTATATTATAGGGCCAGTTATAATATATTTAGTGAAAATTAAGCATAAGGCGAGATATTACACTTACTGCTAGTGGCGGGCGGAGATGGATGTATTTTTTGGAGCTGGACTGCAGTTGACACGTTATAGATGAACTGTAGTTATTGGCGGGCGGAGAAGGCAGTTGATCACTCGAAAGCTAAACGAAGAAGACTGTCGACCGATACACGAACAAGACGCTATAGAGGATCGGTCCGAAATATTTGACCTGCGTTCTAAGAAATGGTGGGTCGTCGCATTGCTTGATGTCCCAATGGTATGAGGGGTGGACGGGGAGAAAAGAATCGCTTATAATAGAACCACTGCAGGTGGTGGCGGCAGAGGTCGCGTCGATGGTGAATAACCACGATGCCAACCGATTATCTTTTATCCCTAATGTCACGTACGTAAATAATAACTCGAGTTGTAATCTACGCTCATCGATATCAAGCACCAAATAACGTAATATTATATAATATCTCATCAGTGTTTTTCCACCAGTGTACTGCATGCGTGTATACTTAAAATAAGTTTAAAAACGAGTGTTCATTCGGTGCACCTAATGAACTAATCTTATGTATAACCATCACGTACAACTACCGACCTATAGACACAGATTCATGACATCTTTTTAATACAAGTTTTAATTTTCTTTTTTTTTTTTCTCGGAAACATTATATTTCACAAAATGTACACACTCCATTAATTATTTGCGTATTTATTTCTTTTGCGTAAAAACTACCCGTAAACGTACTGCATTACGATACGTCACAATATCGACCGGTTAGTTCAGCATCGTCTTCGACCGTTCAAAATTCTTTTTGTAATCATTTTACTCTCTACACTTAAAACTCTACCAAAAAAAAGGTACTGTTTGTATTAAACTAAATGTTTTCTGTCCAACTGTTACAGCCTATATGTTTATGTATTATCACCACCACCACCCGAAGGTCGACACACACACACACACACACACACGGCCTACACACACACTCACAAATATAGTGCGATGGTGCAATCACATGTCTTATGTAAATGGATAAGAACTTATGTTCTTGTAAAAAAAATTTCAAATAAGAAATAGTTAGTAGTTTATTCTAAATATAAGGGATTAAAGGATTTTTGTAACATATATGCAAGCAAAAACCCTTCAAGCTGTTAAAAAAACGCCATTTATAAAATATAAAAAAAAACTGGCCTAAAAGTTGTGATATCATTTTAATTTATAGTTTTATTTCTTTTAAAACACTTGATTATTTTATAATATACTACTTATATCAATGATAGTAGTTTTTAATAAGTAATAAGTATTAATAGTAGTATTTTTAGTACATTATTATGTACCTACTCATTATGTTTAGCATTTTTTAATTTCAAATCAAGTCCCCAAGATCGGTTCAATTATTTATCAGGCCATTTGAATATATTAAATCATATCTATAGTTCAAATAATATAAGGTGATATAACAACGTATAGAACTGTTTTTTTATATATTTTATATATTTTACACGGAATTTCGCGGAGTATTTAAATATTTTTGTTTGGATATCGTACATTTTTTGATCATACTTTATTATACGATACAATAACATTTTAATTGTGATTGAGTGTGTACTCGCGTGGCGTGGCGTACACTATCATTAGCGGCGGAGGGGAGGGGTCCTCCGATCGATCGGTTGCAGTGTCGGTTGTATGCGGGCCGCGGGGAATATTACCTAATAAAATGTTGAATTTTACTACTATTGAATCTTATATCTTTTATATTATTATTGTTCAAAATTACTTGAAAAGTGCGCTATGCACTTTTACGTGTAATTTCCAATTGAGCAATTCTAATAAAAGTCATAATACTATGTATGCGACTCGCGGTCTTATTTACAAAAACCAAAATTTTAATTTTTTTCCTGTATGAAAACTATAGATCTTTCCATTATAATTCCCGTTTTTCTTCTTCATATTTACGTTTAACCATTTTTTTAGAAATTGACATCATAACTAACTTTCGCAATTAATATCGGAAAAATGTTACAAATATTTTACAAAGAAATGAATGTGTTTACAACAGCCAACAGATGTAATTTTGTATTTCGTAATTTGATATGTTTGTTGGATGTTAGCTATCTTTATTACTTTTGTGGTATAAAAGTACAGATTAGATAATTTATTAATTTATAATTCATTAATTGCATTAATATAATAATATGTGGATCGCGGACGTAGTCATGTTGGCCACCCCAGGTATATATGATTCAAGGTCAATAATAATGCGTGCTGGGCGGCTGCATTCGGACCATGCACAGCAACCCGGACAACATGCGTTCAGCGTTCGTGACCAGCGGACACCCGTGGTGGTTGGCGTACCGCGCGCACCCGACGTTCCGGCACAGCACTGCGGCCCGCGCGTCGCCGTCGGTGTCCTGCTCACGCCACGGGCAATAACAACCACGGTGGTCCCGCGGCACGTGACGAACTGTATCCCGGAGGCTGCCGCCGCCACCGCCGCCCGCGGACGCCACCGCGCCCATCAGCAGTGATGTCCACGGACAGCCGTTCTCGTGCAGGAACGCCACGCGGTCCACGCTTCCACTTTTCGCCGCGTCGTACATGTACTCCGCGTCCCGCACACAGCCCAGCTACCAGTTTCGCACCGGCCAGCGCAACGTGTTCTCGTCCGTCGGGCACCCGTCGTCGTGATAATAATATTATCATGCACACGGGTGTGTGATTGATCTGCGGAAAAAAATAATGCACGTCCGCCGTAATATTTCCATCGCTATGTCGTCCGTCGTGGCCGTTAAGTATTTAGGTATCTACTTCCACTATACCTACTACTAAAAGAAACAGGATTATATAAACAATGTAATCAAAAAATAGTGAAAACTTTATTAAAATGCTACAGGGTAATAAACGTGCCTCAATGATTTAATTACTATTCCCTTCCCCCACCCAATGTCGAAGTCCTGAAACCCGATCTCACCCCTATCTTGCATGTATTCATTAAAAGTGTTTGGAGAAATGCAAGCGTTTCAAAATGATTATGGTGCTAAATATTAATAATAACATTTATAACATTTTAAAATAAAACAGGACATATTATTCTGTAACGTTGGAATAGTCAAATTGCAATCCAGCACAGAGTAAAATATATATGTATAACACACACACGCGCGCCGCGCGCACGCACGCACGCACACACACACACATACACAAACGCACACACTAGAACGGGCGTATAACTCCGCCGAAAAGGTCTTTTTACCTGTAAGAAACCATTCGGTTGCGCTGAATATTTTTATATATGTATATCGATTCCACCGAAAATATATATAAATGTAACATTACATTGTATATACTATATATATATACCATATTTAGCACGACAGTATAGTGGCACGAAGCTAAATAAGAAACAGAACACATACATTTTATAGAACAAATAAATAATAATTATACATACGTATAATATAAGTTTTAAGTATAATATAAGCATATTTAGAAACTTATAAATCGGTGATATGTGTACAATATCATGTGGCGGAGAAAATAATAGTTACAATTTAATAAAAATAACATATAACGTACAATTATTATGTTATATTGAACATAAAAATCCTAATACAACTTGTAATTTTATTATACCAATGGTAATATACCAATCTTACTTACATTAAAATAATCAATCAAAATTCACAGCTAAGCTAATAATAAAATAAATGTTGAGAGCAACATTCTATAATTACAAAATCCGAAAATGTTTTAATATGATAATTATTCATATATACATCATTCTTATATACTATATAAATTTTCAGCAGAATTGATATATAAAAATATTCGGCGCAACCAATAGCGCGCGCGCACACACACACACACACACGCACGCGTGCACGCATACACACAAACATACACAAAAGAACACACACACAAAAAGCACACACGCACGCACATACACAAACGCCTACACACATACATACATATTATACACAAATACGCACACACACTAACGCACGCGCACACCTGTACATACACAATAACACACTAGCAACAATTGTCCGTATGTATACATGCATGGTGGATGGGTGAGAGTAAAAAACTTGAAAAGGGATTATGATGGTTGAGAAATGAACAACTCGGTGATTCACGTTTACACTTGTAGATATGTATATTATTCATACATAATAATATAATAGTAATATGTAAATGTACTATGGGGGAACAATTTTACGAATGTTTTACTTACTTCAGACTCGAGATGCGTGCTCGGAATTCCATGGAAACCAGTAAATAGTACGATTGCTCGGTTATCGACTATAAAAGCTCTTGGGGGGGGGAGGCGAATGTTGCCGTTCAACTGGACGGCGAAAGGCGCATTTGTACGTACACCGACTGTTGCCGGGAGGGGAAAAATTTAGAAAATAAAAAACGTAAACGATAAAAGTCAAAGCGTGTGCGCGACCATTACGTATGACCGATCGGTGGTGACTGTATTGCGGGAGGATCGCTTGGACGGTCGTCCGAAACGCGTTGAACAATCGGCCATTGAGGCATGGTACCAGTTTCGTGTTACCGCCCGATGCACGCACTAACATGATTATTTTTTTGTCAAAGCGTAACGAATGTTTTCACCGCGGTGGGGAAAAACGAACAAACACAAGGCTTGACGAGATTCCCGCTCCCCGCTATTTATCCGAATTCGATTTCGTTTTTTAGCATTTAGCATATAGTATCAATATATTATTTCATATATTAAGATTACCGCGCGCGTATTATGTAATAATGTACGACATCGTGACATCGTGCATCGGGGTATAACATAAATAATAATAACCCGCGCACTATCCCGTACTGATCGTTTGGACAATACTACTAATCCTAGTGCCTTGGACACCATAGGCGTGTTTACGGAAGAGGCCGGGTGGTCACTGCCCTCCCCACCCCACGATAGACTGTGCCAGCAACATAGGCACCCATAGGTAACATTTTAGTAGGGTTTTGCGTAAAAATTTCCGTTTTTCCGTCATTTTTTTTTTTTGGTTTTCTCGATTTTTTTGAAAACAGTTGGAAAATGTTTACTTTTGACCTCTATAATGTACCAAAGATATTCATTTTGCCATCGGAAATCACCCCCAAAGTTTGAAATTGAAGCATTATTTCGACAATTTATGCTGTACACAGACACACACAAAAAAAAATCACATCATTGTAGAATCAATACATTCATCGTTCAGAATCTAAAATAGGTCTCATAATTTAAAAATTTGTTGTGCCTCTTGGGCCACCAAAGTCTGAATACGTCTATGCTGGAAACTGCAGTACACACTACAAATGTACGTGGGCATTATTTGGTTCAATTCGAAACGACGTATCCAATGGAGGTATAAATATTAAATATGCTATTTTAATATTTGTTCGATCATGTTTGTATGGAATGTCTTATACCCACATGACCACACACACATACGCTATGGGTGTGCGCATATCTATATAGAAACGAAAATCACCCGACATAATAATGTTTGTCAGGTAAAAAAAAAAAAAATGTGCCAAACAATAACGGTTTATTTTATTTTTCGAAAATCATCGATAAGAGTAGAATAACGAGTAGGGACCTGCCAGGATAAGTGATTTATTTTTATAAATATTGCACTGAAGTAGTGAATTATTGTTACAAAAATAATTTTAAAAATATTAATTTTTTTTATAATATCATGCAATATCGTATATTTCCGGTCATGATGAGAACGATTTTGGATGAATGACATTTTTTCACCGTCATATTGAATTTATAATACTTATTGTGTAATGGCATGAGCGTATGTATACTTTATGGCTAGTGTCCGAATGACGGCTAATATTAAGATTAGACTCTTAACACAAGCCAATAAAATCAACATTATCCAACCGTTATTGGCTAATGACTACATAACATTAGCCATAGGTACAACTAAAAATTTAAAACTATTTACAATAATAATACAATACTTTGAAATAGTAATTTTTAATGAATATTGATATGTTGGTCAATTTGATACAGATGAACCATGTGTTAAGAATAATTTTGCAATAATATAAATATTGTTCACAGTTGAGTGCATTTTGATATTATTTTAAAATTGATATTGATTGCAAAATTCATCTACATTTGGTTGCATACAATATTGTGTGTCTGTTGAGGACAGTCCTAATAATCTGTTCCCGACTGAAGTTTGTAAGTCATTAAGATACCAGCTTGAACTTGGTAGGTAAATCTTGTTTTATCGGTTTTAAAATTTATTATTATTATAAAATATTTACGAGTTTATGATTATTTTATGAGTGGATTCTTTTTTAACGGTGAAGTGGCTTCGCTTCGAAATGATTTTACGGCGAAGTGGCGACGGCAAAACGGCGACGGTCATTTGTCCGTGTTCGTGGTCAAGATCAGGCGATGTAAGGGCAATTATTTATCAAGCGATTGACCATTTCCGTTGCTTGCGATTAGTTGCTATTTTGTGTCGTGTTGTATCGAACATTCGAGTCAATGAGATGTTATCGATTTCTTACAATACAAACGATTATTAGGCGATAAATATTCTTTTTTAAGTGCATCGCGTCGGGTTGCTCTAGAGCACGTATATAGTATTATGGTTACCCATATATAGACATAGAGTATGCACCTGAAAAAATACCAATTGTCAATTGGTAGTCTCTCAGGTATGTGGCGCTATCTGTTCTTTCAAATCCGCAACATAATTTTAATACAGAAAAATTAATTCCGAATATTACTCGTAATTGAATTCCCGAATTTCGATGTAAAACAAGTTTTATTAAATTAAATTTAAATTACGGTGTAAGATCGATTTTATTTTGTTAAAACTTTATTTTACAACATTAAATTAACATAACAGTTGACATTATACTTTTATAATATATATATACTGACATAACATATTGGTATTATTTCATAATTATTATTTTTCATTATTAATTCATGGTTATAAACTTATAACTAATTATAAATAGTAATAAGCATTGACTTGAAAGACTTATATTAAGATAATTGAGTAACTAAACTAAGTAGTGTAGTATAATAAATAAGTAGTATAGTACTATTAATAGTATAATAGTGTACTGAATCTAAATTCAAGAAGTTATCGACCTATTCATGTATATTTTAGGCAAAATATCATTATATTTTTACTATGACGCATTGATTGCTACATATACTAAGAGGTTATTTTTAAAAAATGATTTAAGCTATATAAATAATCTATTAATAAATATATAATAAATTGAAAACAAATATATACAATTATATTATGTTTGCAAACAATGGAATATCCAGATAGTTTAACCTCTAAGAATAGTATAAACTTACATTCATTATTTCATTATAGATTATTTAGTTGAATGATATTTAGAAGTCAATGGACGATAATGGTCTATAATCTATATGATCAATCAAGGACGGGTGTTTTTGATGTAAAACAACTGCATATTATACTCGTTATAAGACTGCGGAAATAATTATTTTATTTTATCCATTCTTTGGACTCTACAATTTAAAGTTTAGAATATAAGATTCAATTTTCGTGCGGACCGCTGACATGTTAAATTGTAAAGTTAGAAGCAAATAGTACTTTTACGTACGGTTCTACGCATATACTATAAAAATATTCCCCCCGACCTAGCGTAAACCCGTTATGACATAATATGGGAGTACGCCACGGCACTGCTGCATTTAAATAATATAAATTATAAAATACAAACAACTGGCTTTTTATTTCATTGTATTTAGCTATGTGGTCCGTGGACATATTCATGTTAGCCACCCCTCAATCCTTCAACCCTATTCTATATTATATTTTGGCGACTTTAAAAATATTAAGCTCTAACTAGCGCTTTATTATCGTGGAAATTGTATAATATTAAACAAGCGTTTTAAAACCAACAAGCTATACTCAATAATTAATCGTAGAAAATTTTTACATAAATTGTATCCGTTTTTATTCAAAGGCCTACTTATAAAGTGATATCACAACTATTATAGCACTGTTTTTTCTACACTTAACGTTTTAAATAATTTAATTTAATATATAAAATATAGATGGCAATTATAAAATATTAAACATTCTTTTGAAATATTTTCTCTACACTCTTCGTTGATAACTAAGCATTTAAAATACATCCTGAATCGAGTTTGAGTTCAAATATAAGACATCAAAAGCCCGCTTATCCGTCATTTATTGCTTGCTATAAATCCGGTAGAAATTTTTTATTGATTTTTGAAGAGTAGCTTATGGATAACCTAGTGTTCAAATTTTGAACCTTAAGGATAAATAGGAAAAATTTTATGAATTTTCAACTATATAATAACTTGCAAATTATCACGATTTTAACATATTTTATACAAATTTGAACTTGATGGGCTTATAAAAAAAATATGAGTGAAACGATCTCCAATGTTTTTTGGTTACGTTAAGTATAACTTACAATAAACCTTGTAAAACATTTTCAAGAGTTTTCGGAGAGCCAAATAAATTTTATGGATATTTAAAAAAAAAATTTACAAAAATCGAAAATTTAAATTGTCTCTACAATTGTATCTACAATGGCTAAATTAAAATGAATTAACTATTTTAATATGTACTTTGTACAACATAGGTACCTACAAAATATTGAATGTTACATTTTAATATTTGTTAACAATATTAATTGAATTATGTATAGTTAAATAAATTTATTTCAAACAATGTATTGTATTTATAATGTATAAACTGTAATGTATTATATACAACACTGCATAAACCTAAAACGTTGAATACTTGATTATTGTTTTATTAGATATTATCAACAGACAAATAAATGTGCCGACCGGAGACGTCTTATTGAAACTAGTGAAGTGCCAGAAAAAAACAAAATAAATAAACAAAGCAAATAAATGTGAAAAAATGTAACAAAAATTTTGGGTGAGCGCGGACGGGCGTAGAGGCCACTACGTTGGAACCGATCCGACACATATCTCTGTTGAGAGGGTCAGTGGATCGATTAATTTGCAAAGAATCTTCCTTAACATGAAGAACACATTCAATTGCAAATGTGTTAACGTGATCTTGAATAAACAGGGCATCGAAATGCTAGCTCAACCGCCGCCATCTAAATGCGGTTGAGGTCGACCATATGGTCTGCACTGGCGATGGCCTCTACTTAGCGCGCTCGGATTATTAGAGTTCGTGAATCAGTATATATACTGTTAAAAGTGTCGGAATCGTCACAAGGTAGAGTTCACTTAACTCCATTCTTAGTTTAGACACCGTGAGGGGCCCGTTGGATAACGGAAAACAGCACGCTATGGTGGACAATATACAAACTAGTCAGTGGAAATGAACAAGTACACTAATGTGCGCGTATAACAATTTATATTTCATCGTCATCTACAACAATTGTACTAATTTTATTTTTCTCACGATATGTCTTATTATGTCTCAGTTAACTAATTAGGCCCCTTAAATATTTGAATAGTCCTTGGATAATTAACCATACCACTATGTATTTTATCCCAATTTAACTGATTAATATAGCAGACACATAAATAGATAATAGTATTTTCTGTAATAACATTTTTTTCAATATCAATCATTGGATATTGTATAATTATGTTTGTAATCCATTGCTTCAATAACTATATGCATTTTGAAGTTTCTTTTGATCTTTTTGCTTACTAGTTTTATTTTTACACTTTGGAATAATAAAGGATTATTAGAGGAGTCTTGGTAAACATTTTGATATAAATTCCAATTTTTTATTTACAGTTGATATAAACAATTATTCTGTCACCTATAACAAATTAATAGTTAAAAAAGCTTTAAAATATATCAGTAAAATTTCTTAACACAATACATTCTTAACATACTTACTTTGTAAAGAATGTATCAAATTGAATTTCATAATATGCTCCAGCAAGTTGATATATATTATATGTACTGTACAGTATGAAACCATTTTCTTAGAATATATGGGCTTTCATGTTCTCCTTAAGTTTCTGAGCTAAAAATAAAAACATGCATATTTAACTCAACATTTGAAATAATTCAATTTTGTGGGTTATAGCAACTGCATTGATTTATGGTGTATGTCAACTATCATACATAGAAATTAGTTTAATATTTTAGCACAGATTTATAGTCACTAATACCATTATTATTTTTATTTGATTTGTCATTAAATTGTATGGGTCAATCCCTAATGAGAAAACTGTCATCTAATTCTTTGATATCAAAATGTGATTGATGTAAACTGTTGTCCAAATTGTACTGATCTTGTTTATGTAGAAACATTATACCTATTAATATTTTTTTTTTCTATGTTTACTTTTATACATAATATATAATTTTTTTACATACAACTATGTGCTTTATTTTAATACTATAACAAATTTAATTAATGTTTTACCTTGTTAATAATTTTCATTTCAATTTCACTGTTATAAACAACTATATTTTTGAAAATTTATAAACATAACCTATAACTTTTTTCGTCTTCCTGCTATATCAAAGATTATATTAATTTGTATCTCAGTTATACTGGGTATGAACCACGATTATAAAGAACAGGTTATGGACGATTTCACTAAATATGCTTTAATCGTGGTTACGGTAATCATGATTATAAGTTAATCGTGATTAAATCTAAATTTAATTTCACCATGCTTATCACGGTTCCATTAATCACGATTACGGTAACCGTGATTAGCCCTACTAACCGTGATTAGTGGTACTATCAAACAGCTGTGGCCTACGATAATGTGATAACAGTGACTTAGCTAAGTGTGTATCTACTATCTGGTGACAAAATCGATGTCATCTAGATTTTCAATCTTCAGCCCTCTCTCGAATCCATCTAGGACGACGAATTGCGAAGATGACGGACTCGTCGTCTTCGTTATCTTCATTATCGTCTTCTTCAAAAGCAATATCAATAACTCGTTGCCTAGTACGATCATAGGCGCAACTAGAGCTTTTATTTAGGGGGGGGGCTAAAAATATTAAGACCACACAGACCCGCGAGAGCTATGCCCTCACACCCCCTACTCCCCCATAATACACATTAATGATACATATTATACACAAATTCAACTCAATAATTTTAATTAAAATTTTCTGTCTTTAGTAAAATACACTTCTAAAATGTCTTCATCATTTAACAAGTTAACATCATCTCTCGCATGAAAATGCGCGATTTTGTGAACAAAATTTTTATTTTGGATATTCCTAAGCAAAGCAAAAGCTATTTATTATAAACGATATTTAAATTCAATACACCAATGAAATATGGCATTAATCATTACTCATTGCAGCACTGTTATAACTTAATACTTATAAGTTAATAGTTATTTTATCACAAAAATCACAAAATTCTGAGATTTTAAAATAAAACCTATAGATTTTACGTATTGTGTACACAGTACATTTTAATAGGTAATAAACTCAATTTAATAAACATATTTGATGTTTCCTTTGACCATTAGATTTTAAAATAACTTAGAAAAACAATTTTTAATAATTTATCAATTTTACCAGTCAATAAATTATTATAAGTTTTACTATTACCAATATTGTAAAAACCGGTACAGAAAATTTAGTAGTGCTAATTAAATCCTCCCCTTGTTGCGCCCATGAGCACCCCATAGTACAAATAATAACTGTAGACACCAGACACTACAACACAGCTGAATATTTGGATTTTCGATCTCCAACTTCCGAGTACGACTTGTGTTAAACTATTTTAAAATTTAAAACGATTTTTTTTATGCTTATCAAAAACATTAACAATAACAAACAACTGATTACTGATATGGAAACTCCTAACCGTGATTAACAACGCTAATCGGCCGAAATTGGGCGGTTAGTTCTTAATCGTGATTACGCAGCGGTTACGCTTACCCAAGTTTGGTGAAATCCAAAATCTCTGGTTATCAATATTAATCGTTATTATGGTTAGTTAACCGCGATTAACACGAGCGGATCACTGCAGCTAGTTCCACGTTCCGTACGCGCATGCGCGCACCATTCCTATTATCAACATAATTCATCAATAACTGATAAGTACTTGTCCGAAAACCGATAATACGCCTCCCTACCCATCATTATATTACTTAAATTTTTTTAAAACAAAATAGTATTATACATGACAATTAAAAAAAATTCTTCCCCTAAAAATTAGTTATTTTAGCTGGGCTGGTAGAAACAGACTTTACATATATGTTGCTGAGAATCGACTCGGCTGATGTAAGCAGACTAGCTGTTGCATCGAAATGGGGGGTC
>JAIPRK010002454.1:0-19438 GCA_025469195.1 Chaitophorus viminalis | reverse complement strand
ATTATTATATACACATTTTAGACAAACATATTAACTCCGTTCAGAATCGTTATTCGTATACAATGATATCTATCATTGCATTCAAATTTAACAAATCCATTGTAATAATGACCTATCCTATAAACAATGTACACTCCACCCCCAACTGTAGAGCAAAGCGAGGCCCACCCGTTTTTTTTTTTTTTTTAAAGTATATATAAATTTTTTTTGGCTATCCGAAAACTCTTGAAAATTTAATACATTGTTAATTATAAGTTATACTTATCGTAACTAAAAAATATCGGAGATCGTTTAACTCAATTTTTTTTATAAGCCCATAAATTTCAAATTCGTATAAAATATGTTAAAATCGCGAGTATTTGCAAGTTATTTTTTTTAATTACAAATGTGTTCTTACAAGTAATTTGCATTCTAAAATTCTAGAATTAGAATTTTTAAATTATAAAAATATGCTCTCGACACATCAGATACGCTTGAATTTGTATAAACCGTTCACATGATTGTTTACTCTCCACACACATATAAGCACCTATTGAATATTAATCATCGCTAAAATCATTATCATCGCTACCTATAACCTACCATTACCTATTGTATTGTTACCATTAGTATGCTTAATATTTAATACAACATCCGTGCAAATTAACAAAATTATTATACAATTACTAAATAAATTGCTGTATTCAGTTTACATTCATTGATTTAAAACAGTTTAATATTCGATGATTTAACAAACGCATATCATACAATTTTGCATTGAATTCAATTCATCCTAGAGTTTCTGTTCAAATATTTTCGTAATTAATTTTTTTGAAAACATTTCTTTACGTTCTTAGTATTATCAACACGAATTTAATAAAATATACGTCACTTCCTGTGAATTATAATATTATGCATGAGTTTTCTATGAACGCAATTACGTAAAACACATTTAAAACAATTTATGGTAAATATTTTTAGAATAAAAAATAAAGAGACGAAAAAAAAGTGTACGATGCATGCAGTTCTCATTGTCTTTCAATAATAATGAAAATGATTTTCAGAAAACATTTTTCTTTGAGTTTAATAATGTATGATTATATATATAATGTCATTATATTACTTGTATACTTTGTGGCAGTTATGAAAAAGCAAATTGTATTTATATTATTTTTTACTAAAGTTTTAGCGAAAGGTTGATTTTATACATTTTATACTAAAGTAACCATACTTCTAAATAATATCCGAAGAAAAATAAAATAAGAACATAGTACAAATTAATCTGACATGTGAATAATTATACTCTTATACTTAATGATATATATTAGTTTTGAATGAGAATGCTTTTTTAAAGTTCAGTTAAAAATAAAATTATGATCACCATAATATCACAATATTATTCTGATATGCAATGTGAAAATTAAGGATTCGTCTTCATAAACATTTTTATTTTGTGAAGTAAAATTATTTCTCAAAGTTGTATATCACTAAAACTAGAATGGATTGAAAAAAAATAAAAATGAAATCGTCTCAACTTTACAAAATATAATGTGAACATTGATGCGAAAAACGAATAAATCAAGGGTACGGTATTGTAAATGTAACTTTTATTGAATAGTGCGTAAAAGGACAAAACACTTATATTGTATCAATATAATAAAATTATTATGGTGGTAAATCGAATGTTCAGTTTCGGAAATAAATATTTTTATTAAAACGTTCATGCGAAAATATTATAATAACGAAGTTGTTCAGTTAATTCACAATACTATTTATCATTGAAATTAATTAAATAATAAATTATTTTAACTATAACAGACTTATTTATAGTTAAAGTTGTTATATATAGAATTTTTTTTTTATTATTTTTTTTTACTTTACCGTTTAATGATGATTTATTTAATGAGTCGAAACGAATCGATTAAACTATGATTATTTGCCAGAATGAAATATTGAATTTTCAGTTTCATATCGGTTTATTTGAATAGCCATTTATTTATTTAAAGAGTATGTTATGTTTACAGGGAATAAATTATTATCTTCTTTTCTAAAACAATATTTAAACATAAAATCAGCTGTTGATCAAAAATAATTGTGTATAGTAAAAGCTGAATGTTTTCAAACCAATTGAATGTTTAACAATATAAATAAATACCTAAAAATACTTGTTTTGCTGATGTTTGCACCGCCCCCACCGAGGAGACTGCCGCAGGGTACCAATAAATACATCTTCACATCATAATATTTTTTATTTTTTATTCTAATTTTCTTTAACAAAACGTTTTATTTGAGGACGCAATCTATAAATCCTAGTTGCACACACGCGCGCGCACGTGCTGTGAGCATGTGAACACTCGTTGCATAATTTTACAGCCTAAATTCCCGATGACTATGGTACGAAAATAGAAATTATTCAACGCACGTAAACGAAATTACTCAAGTGTGAAGGCGCTCTCGGCTTAAGATGTAATGAATATGGGTATAAAATAAATATGTAGCACATTTATTACATACAGTCAACAATGTCTTGTTACGCGAAACAAATAAATACCCCTGAGTAAAGCTGCCGTGGTATATACGGTGGTTTTGTAATCAAAAGGACAAATATGGAAAAAAAAAACATAAACCCCATTGACATGTGCTGCAAACATTATAATAATGTACACTGGCGTGATAAACTGCAGCGTCTGTTAAAGGATCTGTATGATGCATATCGGGAGCAACGCTTAACTTCGATAAGTTACTTATTATGAATACCTATCTTTCAAAGCTTAAAATTTGGGTAGAAGACGTAATGAACATAATTTAATAATTTAACACAACGTAATTTCGCCATGAACCTATGTAACTAATATTTGTTTATTTTGAGTTTCATTTTTTTTCGGATAATTTTTGTGGATATTCACATAATTTTTTGAATTTTCAATGAATTTTTCATGAAAATCGAGAGAAATATTAAGCATAACAATTTTAAATAATTTTATCTATACCTACCTTTTACGAAAATCAATTAAAGTTTAAAACATAATTACTGTTAAATCTATATTCAAATTTGTACTTGAATGCCTTTAAGCATTCAACACCCCTCTACCTAACAGACCATATCAATAATATAATTAATTTGTTTGTTAAACAATCAGTCGAATATTAATGTTAAGTTGGGTGTATTATTTATTGACCGTTTAAACTTGGAAATATTACATTATTGATAATTAGTACATATTCATAACAGGCTGACAACATTTTATCTATTATGTTCATAATTATTTGAGTATATACATCAATAGGTACATGATGTCAAAACTACAAATCCGTACAGTATCACTTATCTTTTTACATTATTTATAGTTATAAACCTTATCTTTATATTCGTTAGAAACGTAAAATAAATACAAGTTGCAAAATAATAAGATCATTTATTTTATTTTTTATATTTTTGGTAAAAAAATGATTTAATTACTAGTGAATGGATATAAACACTATAAAAACAAAAAAATATGATTTAATGCACCATCTAATAATAGAAAATTATTTTAAAGAAATGCTCCCAAAATAATTTTTAATATAGAAAAATTTGTTCTTTATAAATTCTTATTTTGTACAATACGAAATTATGATTTTCTAAATAACTTTATTGAGTTGCTTGTTTGTATATATAAACCTAAGCGGGCTATCATAGCTGGAATTACATTTAGCTGATTAGTAAAAACATAATAAATAATATACAATACATATAAATTATAAGTACAATGAGGCAAAATAAATAATTATTCTTTAATTCTTTTTTTTTAAATTATTCTTTTCGAATGAATTTTATTTTTATCAAATTGTATCCATTCTTACATTAAAATGCACTAAAAATGTCAAAAAAAAAAAAAAATTAAAAAAATGTAAAATAAAAATTAACTATTTAATATTAATATTTAACTTTAAGCTTGGAAAGTAATGTTTTCAGACGTTTAGAAAAAAATGCAATTTGCATTCAAATCCGTTCCCTAGTAATTACATTACTACTAAAATTCAACTTTTATCTTGAATTCGGTGGTCTTGATGGTTGTGGTAGGGATTGGGGGGGAGTTCAAAGAGATTCAAGGACATTTAATTTAACCAAGCTAATAAATGATGGTGTAACCATAAAAGATACTTACACGAGTCGTATTTTCCGCGGTATAAATTCAATTTCCAATCAGACATATTATTTAATGGTGATTGGATAATTTCAATCCATAAATCGTTATACTATCATATACGTGATAATAATATATAATGGTACCGACTGGCGATGTACCGATAATCGTCGGCTGCATTAATGTATAATAGATCTTAATTTATTTTAATGGATCGTGAAGACGTCGCAGCACTACGTACATATATATATATATATATATATATATATATATATACCAGTGCACGTAAAATACAGGCATAAGTATCGCGATCCGTTACTGCAGCAGTAATAAATATCATATAGTATTATAATATTATTTTTTTAATCTCCGATTACCTATTCCGCTCGATTAATTTCGTCACGGTGGCGTTGCGAAAACTCGTGTTCGGTATAACACTGCTGGAAAACGCGTGTATATCGGCCGTGTACAGATTATTATATTATGAAATTGTATATTTACCGGACACGCGGGGCCGGTTAATCGGATACACGTACGTGCACGATCGCAGTGGGCATGTCGCACAAGAACCATTTTATCGTATAATAAAATTACCTGGCACGACGGTCGGAGATATCATCAAAAAGTTTATGCAAGCGGCGCCGGGCCCGTGACCCATCAGTGATACGTTATCCGGGTTGCCGCCAAACAGAGCGATGTTCTGTTGCACCCAGTGGAGCACTGCTATTTGGTCCATCAGTCCGTAGTTGGACACGCGGGCTCTGGAGTTGGGCGAACCGTTGGCGTTTAAGAATCCTGAAAAACCGAAAAAAAAAAAAAAAAATTGAAAACCAATCTTCATATCAACAACCCTGCATTGAGATAATAATAGAAATGCGTGTATAAAAACTGGTATTGCTGACCAGTGCTTCGTAAACTGTTGGCCGCGGTCCCTATAGGAAGCTATAAAATATTTGTGTACAGTTATTGAGTTTTAATATATATTATAATATATAGTTATGAAAAATAATTCTTTATTATCTCAACGATTTTTATGGTAACGAATTTGTCTACTTCTATTAGACTTTAGGAAGCCGTAATAATTTTATATTTAATTAAAAGGATCATATAACAAAAAAAAAAAAATAAAAACATGAGAAGCAATAGTTTGTAGATGATATCATCGATTAGAAATGATACGCGTGAAAGTGTTAGAAATAAAAGAAAATTGTTTACGTAAAACATCAAAGCTCTGAAAAAAAATATATATATTAAATAGTATTGCAGAATCGTCGGTAAAATATTATAAAATATTAACCATTTTCTACCGATGAACATTTTGGGTATTTACGTAGTATTAAAATATCGTATGCCCAGAAAATTTAAATTCTTATACATTATAAAATACAAATACTGTGTTTGCTTGCTAAAGTTTTTTATGTTATCTGACACACTTTTGACGCAGAAATCGTATGTACGTACAGTTCGAGGACTAAATTTCTCTAAAAAGTCAATCTTTTTGATTAAATATTAAAAGTGATTTCGATAACCGGAGCAATACTATTGTACGCCGTATTTCATGTTCACATATTTGTAATAATATAATAATATATGTGTTCGCGATTGTTTTCAATGCGTGTCCATTGATTTTCATATCGCTTAAACTTTATTACATAGTCTGACTAATAGAAGACTCAGGTGAAGGACTCTACTTAAGCAATACTAGGATAGCCATTCGCATTTCGGCCAATTTTATTTCAAAATTATTAATCATCAAATTGTATGTATAATTTATTTATTGTTATGAAATCGATACAAAACGCATTTCAAAAATATAAATTAAGTTTACGATCGGTTTGAATGCGTATTATATTATTCCCTCACTCTCAATAAAGAACGTTTTTAAATAGACTTCCGCATTCGCCGAACAGAATAAGATATTCGATTAAAAAAATGCACGATTAAAGTTGGATAATCAGAATTTGACCGTATCGTCTAAAACACGTAGTTTACGGGGTCAAATCGATTTATTAAACGTTACACAGACGGATTTCGTTTCGCATACTACATTACACCGTCACGCGTCGTATAAAAATACAAACGATTTTAAACCCGTTTTATTTGTTTGTTATTTTTGTGCAATAAAGTTGTGGAAGAAAACATTTTGAAGCCAAAAAGGTAATCTCCAAGACCGTATAAACCGTTTGTGCCCGGACGAGTTTTCGAAAATAATCATTAATCGCTCATCCCTAAATATACTGTATTGATCGTTTTCTTCCACCGGTCCAAGTGGATAACACGGATAATATACGGCTTGAGCGAAAATTCGAACGCTTCCTATTACATCGCAATCCATAACGACGACACTATTATAATATTGTAATATTGTAACCACTAGAAATACGGATTTTACGAACGAAAAAAAAAAAAAACAATTTCCGTAATTAAAAGTAATTAAAAAGTAAATTTTTATTTCCGACGTAGTTTCTGTAATTGTTTTTTTTTTTTCGTAATATGTAATACCTTTGTTATTGTTTTCAGACTCATTTTAGATTCAGAATGAAACGAGGAATGTATTGATTTTGCCATGATGTTTTTTGTGTCTATAAACATAATTTCAATCAAAAGGATTGCTCCGGGGTCATATTTGTCATTTTTCAACAATTTTCGGAATAATTAAGAAAAACTTGTCTAATTGATCAAGTTTTAAGCACAGCACCGAGTTTTCACGTACTACTCCATTTGACTATATTATAAATACTTATACATATAATAGGATTTTATAGAAATTTCATCCTTTTCAAAATTTTATAAAACATTTGTGCTGATAATAGACACCCATCTAAAATTGTTGATTAAAAGTTTAAAACTACCCTATTATAAGAAATGCATTTTTACTACCAACTATAGCAACCATCTTAATAGAAATTTAATAATAATAATGGTAATATTTTTATTAAAATCGTTTTATATAGAGCAATGGCACAATTGTGTAATACATCAATATGATTTATCTATGCTTATATGTCATCAGCCGACCGTATAGTCTCAGCGGTTTTATTTTTGTAATCGATAAACATCAAACAGCTCGATCGTCTTTAATTTAATTGTTTCAAAAAGGAAAAAATCTAATAAATAAATAAACCTGTATAGTGAAACGAAATATTATAATTACACTTCAGTAAATATAAGAACGCTGTAGAATTTCTGAAAAACAGCTGATATACTTTTAACTTTCTTTGCACATCGCATAATAATTTATGTTTAGCTATATCGAAATAATATTATGCACAGCAAATTCACAAAGGCCGGTGGTATAAGATTTTCTTCACCGGGTCCAATGCTGCTCGCGTACAGCTGTGTGCGACCACTATGTTCTTCTCCCGAATTATGGTCAAATGTCTTTTTGGTCGGTGAAAAACAAACACGATGTAATAATATCGTCGTTATCGGTCATTCGAATGTGTTTCAACGACGGGTAGCGGAAAAAAAACGCCTTGAAGTGTATGAACTAGAATGTACGGATCGGGTCATTAGCCTCATCTGAGAACTGCGTTAAGTAGACACACTGGCACGTGGATATAATAGAGTGAAGATGAAAGGAAAAAAACGCACGTGGCACGTCCATGGTCGAGGTGCGATCGTTACCATTACCAAGGGTGTGAGCCGTGCGCTTCCTATCCGGCATGAGTTACACTGAAATAGCTATGTTGGGGACTGATAAAGTTTTTGCCTTTTGGAGTTTTGGGGTTCTCGGTTAGTTTTGAGTAAGAAAAAACGGGTTTATTTTGGTTTTTGAATTCATGTATAAATCATCATCACGCGTTTCAGTTAACACACCAGCTGTGTTTATCAGTTGATAAAAAAAAATATTACTCCCGTTAGAATATATTTTGTTAACGCTGTAACATCAATTATAACGGGTCTCTTCCTACTCAACATGCATTATTAAATATGATACTTGTGAAAACATTTTGAATTGATATATTAATATTATAACCAAACATTAATCTCGAAGCAACATGAAATATTTAAACAATAAGCAAATTGTTTCGGTTAAGCCGTTTTCGAAGTACTGTCAAATACAAGTTTCTTTTAGTTATTTCGAGTGCCAGAACACAGATTTTTGTTTCTATTCTTTGCGTTGGTGACTTTATCGTATCAACATTGTAATTTATTAAAATAATGTGACCTAAAACTTGGTTGCAAACTACTGCAGCAACGTACAAATCGGAATTCATATAAGTAATAGGTTTTATAGGAAAAAGCGAACTAAACTGCGATATTTAGAAACATAGTATTAGTCAATAGTATTTATCACATAAAATTCGGAAAGATGTGTTCCGGACATCTGTTTGAATGGACGTATATCGAGACATCGGTCGTATTGTAAAACAGTACAGTGTGTGTGTGTGGGTGTGTGTGTGCGTGTTAATCAAGACGCGTTGATAGATAATTAGTTTTCACCGAACTCAACATTAATCGTTAAATCCCACGGCTCAACTTCTTACCCTCTCAACTTCCGCCAACTCACTGTAGTGCACTGGCTTAGCTGTACACACATTACCCGGTCACATCTTATTCGTTTCTTATCTGACGCGTCCTGCTCGCGTTGGTATGCATGGGCATAATGTAATGCAGCTGCTAGCCGTATCGGTTGAAATTTAATGAACTAATTACGCCCGGGCAATTCGACTGCTCGTACGTTATCCGAATACGATAGTTATCCGCTGACAATAAACGTATTTTCAAATCGATAGAACAAAATATTACGGTGTTATAAAACAGTCGAATTCATACTGAAAAAGGTTATTATTACCAATATAATATACAGTGAGACCTTTCAATCCAACACATCATCTAAGACTGTACAAAGTACCAGAACACAAGAAAAAACCTAGAAAAGTAGAAATACCACCAATTATGGAAGAAGCCCTCAATGAAAATCATAGCACCAAAATCATTAAATTCTTAAATAAAATACAACTTATTAATTCATTTTAACAATGTTAAACATGTATGTAACCATCAATTTATGGTTAAAACATAATTTGTTATTTGTTATCTTTTTCTTTTTTTTTGTTCTATCTATTTTATATTTAATGTACGTTAGGCTAATAATCCACGATGTTGAAGCCTTATTTCTAATTAAAAAATATATATATATATATACAGTGTCACATTGTTTTTGCCATGTTATTACTACTACAGTGGTACGCTGTAATTCACATAACTATACATTTTTGAAACCCATATTTCAACATATCACGATGTCGTCCCTAGTCGGTATTTGCTCTGTTCAGTTGGAATCGATGTGCTCCCCGAAAGCGAATGTAAAGTTGCAATGGAAACGAAAGCCTTGTCATGTCCGTAAATCATTAGTATATTTTGCGTTTTCCTTTAAATTTTCACCTCAAAATTTTATCTAGCTCTGTTCCCTTATGTTTTAAGTTTGACAACACGATAATATTATACTTATCAGTCGTGATTTGATCTCAGTATCTTGCCTCAGTGTTATGGTAATGTACCATAGATAATAGTGGTTTGCAAAATTGATGAACCCTCAGTGCCCTCAGGAAATATAGTCAATTTTTCATGAAATCTCAACTGAGCTTTAAGTATACGCTGTTTCAGGATTATAGACTTTTTAATTTTTAGATTGCCCAAAATAACACATGGATTTTCTTGTCCGTGCACTCCTCACCACCGTTAAATTAGTGATAGCGTGTATTTTATACTCGCATTTACATTAATGACATTTACTAACCCTTAGGTTCCATAAAACTTGCTTTGGAAACCGCTGGTGTACAGAACTCACAATGTCCAGCATTCCAATTGAGATTTTAATGAAAACAAATGCAAACAACAAAAATTTTCAATGTATCGTCTAAGTTAGATGCGACAGTATTGTCTGCGACGAATCAAGTAATATTGGGATATGGTTAACAAAACAAAGATGGGTATTTTAACCAAACAAATGTAATTATAAGAGTTGTAGAAAGAGGCCAACACCAGGCAGTTTTATTTTTTTTTCATTTTTTTATATTTACTCGTTTGTAACCGAATTAAAATACCCTCATCCGGACACGATAATATCTCGTTATAGCCCGGGTACCTTATTTATCCATATGATATTAATTTCACAATATTATGTGTGCAAATAAAAGAAAAACAAACGTTATAATACTACAACAATATATTATTATAACAATACAGTGCTCTACAAGTTAATATAAGACACACATTTAACATCGTTAATAAGATATAAATAATAATAATAAAACAATAAATTATGTATATAAATAAGTCGAGTCCGTTATAATATGCTTTGACGCACACCGTTGTTGTACTACTGTAGTATACCAATATCAAAGTAAAATAATATGTATATTCTATAATGATAATTATACCCTTTAGTGTTTTAACGATAAATCGTTCACGATAATCGTAGAATTCGATAGTGGCGTGACGGCTGCTAGACATCATAGTTTCCAGAAAAAAACCTAACCCTAATAAGATTAGGAAATATCTGTCAAGTTCCAACATGTCCATGGAACATTTCCTTTCAAACGACACACCAATATCGGTTCAATAGATTTGGATGGGCTAAGCGTTTAAAATTTGACATACCTATCCTGTCAACTCGATGTATAAATGCAAATAGCTATTTTCAAATTTGATTACATATATTTTTATAGTATACAAGTACTTGAAAATTGAAAAAATAGAAAATTTGTCATTTTCATCACCAAAATAATTCAATATTGAAACTAAACTCTAAAAATAAACTTATTTTATTTTTTTCTTACAAACATTAATCAATCGACACGCATTCTCTTGCACATCTATATCGCTAGTTTAATAATGTATTTTCTGATATAACACGTGCTGAAGAAATCCAAATTTTTAAGGTTCACGAACATGTTTTGGTCAGTTCAGGTTAGACGTTGAATTTATAGTTGATATTGAGTAGAGTACATAAATTGTATTATTGGAATCTCATCGTGATTGTGACAATTATTATTTTTTCAATCTATCTCTCACTATAATATTGAGTATAATATTATTAAATTGGAATATTAATGCTTCTTTATAGCACAAATACATTTGTTTCAGACTCACAAAGTACGTGGAAAAATTCTTAACCCCCCCATCAATAACACTACATTTCAATATATTTTTAATATTTTTACTTTAAAATATATAAAAGATATTTAAAACGCTGTGAAATCATACTCAAATCTAAAATAATGTTTCAAAGAGAAAAAAAATATTATTGTTATCAAGTGTATAGTATCACATATTACTTAATCTATATATAACTAATGTAAAATATAACTAATGGAACGGCGTTAAGAATATATAATAATGACGGTTATATATATATATATATATTTTAATTGAATCATTTATTTGAATTATGTCGGATAAGGAAGTTTTTATTCTTTTAGAAAGTATTACGAAAATATAAAATAAAAACTTGATATTCACGTTTTCATGTTTTCAAATTTAATTAGTATTATTATTGATATTTTGTAAAAGTAAATGACAAGCAAGACCTTCAATGAGATTTTCTTGTCGAATTCAAAAAACGGTATGCTACATTAATCCATTTCTAGAAAGTTTTAACGAGATGTACTGACAAAAAAAGTAATTAAAGCAAAAAATATAAGTTTGGATTTATTTAGCATCCTGTTAAATCCTTCTAAATGAATACCAGGGACTTAAGTTACCTTTCGACTCTCATTAATCCAATCAAATTGCACACTTTTTCATTTGACTCATTTTTACTTTGGTTGTATTTACATTATCAATAAATTAAGACATAGTGTATACATATATGCCAGATCACTATTGGTCTTGTGATTATTGTTTGAATTATATTTCAAATTTGTTATTGGAATAATAAAACAGTACGTTTTTAATAATTGTCCAAAACATATATTATTACCAAAACGAATTTACCTATAAAACCTTTACAGTTAAACCTAAAATATTCCATTTTTTTTTCTCCATTCAAGTTGTACTAAATAAAATGTGGGTAAACGTTACAATAGATATTTTTATTAGAATATAATATTTGTAATGCAAATTACAATTATCCAATATATTAATAGTTTTCTACAAACGAATTTATCAAACTTTTAAAGTAATGTCGCCAACATATTTTTATTATATATAATTAACATGACCTAACTCTATCACAAAAAAAAAAAAAAAAAATTCGTATTATAGAATTCAAATAATTTGACACGATTGAAAAATTTTGGCTGTGTGTGCTGAAAAGTGTATTACGGTTGACGAGTGAAAAAGAGTGAAAGAAAATTCAATCGTTCACGTGTGTACATTTTCTTAAAACTTTTAATCTCAAACTAATATCGCGTAATGGATGTACTTTATTAATACACAAGACCATCGCGGTCATGTCATAGTGGTTCAACCTATCAATAAGTTCTTGAGGGGAGGGGCTAATACTTCGTTATGGAATCACGTGATCATGAATTAGAGTTGAGAAACCGCATGAGGTTGTGATACGCGGGGTAAGTTTTTGTGTTTATACATATGTATATAATTTTTTTTTTTTTTTTAAGATTTAAAATCCTTCCTGGACAAGTCTTGTTCATTTTGACACGTTTTCAACGTGTTCTTTGTCGGCCGTACGTGCGATTTTTACCAATGGCACCATGTTTTTCGTCAACGATCCTCTTCTATAATATGCACACTATGGACCGTCACCGCCATAGCGTTAAGGGATTTTTAATGTTTTTGCCGTATAACTGACCGTAAAAAAAAAAAATAAATAAAAAAAATGAAAACTATACTCAAACTCACGAGAGTAGTTAATTTAATGCTTTCTATTTATTTGCATTTAAGAGTGATGATTGTTTAAAACCACCGTGCTGCAATCCTTGCGACCGACCAATATTGAACACCATAAATTATTGTGGTGCACCTATACGGTTTTTGGTATAATATAATGCTATATACTTTTACCTATACAATATATTATAAATAAAAATGCGTAAGCGCACGTGAGTGCCTGCACGACATACGCCTATATGTATTTAATATATGAATGTAAAACGAATGATACAACCAAGGCTGAACGTTGAGGAGTAAAAAAGTTAAATTACATTTTTAACTTAGTTACCTATTTAACGAGATACTTTTTTATAAGTAACTTCCAAATTTAACGGGTTAGTTTTTTTTCTTCATGAAACGCAGTTAGGTCTAGTCAGTTAATAGATTTCAGTGATTGCACATGCAGGTATCTAATTTTTTTCAAATTTAAATTCCACATACTCATTCAGTTGAAAAAAATTAACTTATAATTGTTATCTAATTCATAAAAAAAGAGAAGTTACTTTTAACTTAAGACAAATGTTTCTAAATCAATTTAACGAGTTAGAAAATCAATCAACTGGCCCAGCCTTGGATGTAACCAATACACAGACGTGGAAACGACGCAAATACCGGGAGCATGTTATTAATTTTCCTCTGAACAGTTAGATGTGCCGAGGGACGAATATAAAAGAAGATAAATTTACAGAAGAATAATAATTATTACAGCGCACGCTATTGTTTTACAGTTATATTCATAGAAAGTCAAAGGTTTTATCCGGTACCCGTGACGGCCACAAACTTTTATCGTATATAACATTGATACAACCAGACGTATTGTTACTCAGAAAGCGCAAAAAACACAAGAGTCTTTATATATATATACACAGCGTAAACGGAAGTTTGTCATCTTCAGATGGAAAACACTGCGAAATGTAATATCATAATATATGTACATATATAATATCATTTGTATGTGCTATGTATGCGTGTAAACCAAAAAGAGACGATGAAAATGAACAAATGAGTGAATAAAAACACAGATCTTTAGAATTCGCAGCGTAAGACACAATAATGTGCCGAAAACGGCCAACGAATTATTAAAATAAACAATTGCTGCTATATTAAAATATACTTTGAAGACTAAAATTGATATTGTACCAAAATAAATGTCAAAACAGAATGAATGATTATTGCGGAATTATCGAACGATTGATAATGTATCGTTATTATTACGTCCATAGACATTTATACATTTGTACAGGTAATATTACAAACGGGCATTTTAATTGTTTTGATTGAAGTTCGTTTGAAAGTATTGATGTTAGCCAGTCGCCATCACACTAAATTGTTATCATTTTTTTCCTATTCGGGAGAGCATTTCCGTTTGTTTTTCACAAGTCTTGGACGCACTTCATTCGAAAAGATAAGACACCGTAGAATTGTCACTTTTAAAGTATAACTATGCATAATTAAAAAGGGCAACGAATGTCAACTAAATTTACACCCATTTGCAAGGCAAAATAATTAAAGATATTTCTGCCGACAATGTCCAAAAGCAGTAAACTATTGAACATAATGTCAAAATTTAAACTGTATGAATATTTATTACAATTACGCCAAAAGAAATATATATATATATATATATTGTTATACAATATTTACTTGCATAAAAATTCTTTATTTATTTAAAGATTGCGCGAATCCTTTTAAGGTAATTACATTTTATATTTCACTTGATGTTTTTAAGTTATGCGGTTTCTTTATGTAGCCTAAGGATTTGTATATTACACTAATAGGGTGGCAAAACAATTATAACTAGTTTTAACCATAGTAATAATATTAAGTATATTATTATTATTATTATTATTATTATTGTAATAAATATTATTCGTTATAAGTTTTAAAACTTACGTTTCTAACATTTCAATAAACTATTTTAAACCAGCTTTTTAAGAAAATAATTTTATTATATTTTAATATAAATAAAAAAAGAACACAATTTTAGTTTTAATTTCGATAAAAACCATGCAGAACTATATGGAGTTCTTAAATTAAAAACAATATAATTTAAAAATATAGACTAAGAGCTCGAAATAATTAATTTCCTTAAAATAGTATTTTTTTTTTTTTGTGGATCGTTAGGGATATTTTTAAAATGATATATAATTATGCACCAATGTGGATTTAAGTTTTGACGACTCTTGTATTCTCCAACGGGCCACTGGATATATTTGGCTTAACTTCACTTCTGAATTCACATCTGACATTAGCACAGTTAACAAACTTACCCAACGATACCGTGCAATATTTCAAACTATAATAGTCCATCTTACCGACCCAATTCTCTAGCACGTCTGTTCCTCATTCTTTTTTCTTCTCTTGCTCTCTGTTTCTCACTGTCACTCTCTCACCACTAGGTCCACTTGAAGTAAGTTTCACGAAGTATCAAAAGAGCAGTAGATCAGAAGGTTTGCTGCACAAATATATTATATCTATTGGTATTAATTATAATATTAGTATAATGAAATCACCTCGACATTTTTCTCTATGACCTTAACACAAAATTATTTTGATTATTCCGTGACATTCACTTACTACAAACATTATAATAATGCCAAATGTTGAGCGAATTATGTAAGATTAAAGTTTTAATAGGCCAAATAGTTATTGAATATTTACTATAGGTAGATATTCGCCCTTATCGACTATTGTCTAATGAACACTATAGTTTTCTAGGAAATAACATATACGAAATATTTATCATTAAATACTTAAAAACAATGTTATCGTAGTACTGTAATAGACACATTATTTTATACCACCTTAATAATTATGAGTTAACCGCATATACTGCTGAAATTCGAAAAAATTATCACCATCCGTATTAGATAATTATTCAAACGCACTATAATGCAATTGTATATATATATTGTATATATATTTTATACATAATTCTATATATTTTGTAACCTAATGTCATTATTATTACCGACATTATTTAATTTGTATCTGAGGATTGATTAAAAAAAGTGAATTCGTAAAAATGCCAAGTAAAAGATAAAAAAATATCTCAGAACTGTGTATAAAATATTTCTCTATTCGTAAATTTAAAACTTTCGTCGTTACAAAGGAATACTTTCAGTTTGTAAGTATATGATATGCATCGAGTTAAAATTATATGAAGTCAGTTTGATTTATCATGAGATCATTCATACGAGACAATTACTTTTAAATTGGTTCGATCATATTTGAAAAAGTTTTTGTATAGTTCAAAGTATACGTCCAAATGTTTTGTTACAATTTTTATAAAATGTTTAGTTTTGTGCAGAACAGTTATGATCAAAATAAGATAGTTAACATATTAACTTTTATTGTAAATTAAAGTTTATTTAAATTTTGATTAGAAGTCTGTAAACAGTAACAGTTCTTTTACTAGTCTTGATTACTCTTTGTTAGTATAATATTGTTTATAATACTATGTGTCTTAAGACGTTAATTACTTATAATATGAAAAATTGGGGTTTGAACAATATATTATAGCTGATGAAAACTGTATGAATTATTATTCACAAATATATTATGCTTTTATTTTATTATTTTTAATATTTCCAATAAATCCCTTGTGTTTTCAATACAGGTTAATTATTTTAATTTGTATGCATCGCTATTCGTCTAAACCAATCTATTTATGTTAATTTTTTATAAACATATACAAGAACTCCGACTAAGATAATGGAAAAAAACTTTTAATTCTTTTTTCCTCGTTATATTATAAATAACGTCCGAATTGCTTAAACATAAGACGCAATATTTGAATTTCTTTGAAATTAATCGCATTAATAATATAACACAGGTATTTACATACACGAATGTTGAGTATCATAATATACATTTATACACATAAATTTTAATCGATAAATACTTATTGCTCGAATAAACGCATCAATGTAAATTTAAAATGATGAAAAAACAATAACACGTTTTTACTACATAATAAACATTTTTACAATATTGCACACAAAAGATATTTATATAATATTATCGTAGTCACTCCTATTATTATTTTTACCGTAAAATTATATTTATGAACAACGTGCCCGCGATAGTCGTTTACCTTTATGTAAATAAATTAAATCGTAGCAAAAAATGAGTTTTTGGTTTATAATAATATGTTTTGGAATGTTCATCATGCATTGCTGTAATATTATTCTGAACTCGCTTGCATGGTAAAACTATGTACAATGGAATTCTTGTTAAAGAGAAAACAGGTTTTTTTTTTGTGTGTTTTCAAGAAAAATCAGAATAATAACTTGTGATATTTCGTTGACCCAATTTTTTGAAAGATGTTCACGTTATTCGTACTTGAAGTAATACTTGAAGCAATCAAACGAACGGATTTAAGCCATTAATATTTCTATAAACATATTGAAAGTAAATTTACTGTATATAGAGTTCCCCAAAAATGTTGTATTGTTGCGTTCAAAATAAAGAAAATTTCTCGATCGTAAAAGATCAAATAGTAACAGCTTACAAAGCAAAATCCACATACTTTACGTTTTGGTTAATTATCTCTATTAGATTGATTTTAGATTCTGAACGGAGTGATGGAATCTATTGGTTTTACAATGATGTGTGTTTTTTTTTTTCTTTTTTTTTATGTCTGAGGACACGATTTTTGGTAGTAAAAATGCTTAGATTTTCTTAGAAATCTTTTTTTAAATTTAAATTTTTACGAAATTGCATAAAATAGCAATTTATGGTCAAACGGTTTTAAATATTTGTTATAATTCAAAAAATATAAGTCGCAGAAACTTGAAATGTTCACCAATTGTTAAAATGGGCATTTCCTTTTTGTTATATTTTTTTCAAATTATTATATTGATTTTTAAGCCACTTATAGGCATTTAAAAAATTCGAATTTTTTACATTTTTTTTTATAATCGGTGATAAAAAAAAATTGACTTTTACTTTAAAAAATACTTGAAAATTTAATAGAATATTCCGCACAAGTAGTTTCTATTGTCATTTAAAAATCATCAAAACCCATATGCACAATTTTTTTTTATAAGCTTTTGAACAGCGAATATTGACATAAAATTACATGCAAAATATAATATAATATATAAAATTTTCGACTGAGAAATCATATAGGTTTTTTTAAAATGCTCTAACTCGAAAACAAAAACCGCAACAACTTGAAATTTTCACCAAACCTTTATATTAGTGTCCTCTATACATGGATAAGTTTACAAAGTATTTCGACATATTTTGACTTATTTATAGACAATATAAATTTTCGATTTCTGTAAGTTTTTTTTTTTTTAAACACCTATAAAATTTAATTGGCTGTCCAAAAACTTTCGAAAATTTAATACAATGTTTACAATAAGCTTAAATTATCTTCAATAGAAAATAACGGTGATCGTTGAACTCAAATTTTTTTTATAAGCTCATATAGCTCAAATTTTTATAATATGTGTCAAAATCACTATAATTTGCAAGTTATTTTGTATGATAAAACTAAATAATCTTAAACAATCGTTGTACATAATCAATAAATAGTGCTAAATTTTAACCATCTAGAGAAACAATATCCAAATATTATGCCACAAGTTAACGTCCAAATAAAACCAACTGCGTGATGTTTTTTGCAGCGGAACTGTTAATATGATTTATAATTTTAACTGTGGGAACCAGCATTTTTTAGATTCTGAACGGAGTGATGGAATCTATTGGTTTTACAATGATGTGTGTTTTTTTTTTCTTTTTTTTTTTGTATCTGAGGACACGATTTTTGGTAGTAAAAATGCTTAGATTTACTTAAACAGCAACTTTTCTGATAGGAAAGTGAATGTAGATGGTACTTAGACGTGTCAAAAATCCAACTTCTTCAATACTTTTTTAAAAAATCGAAAAAAACGATAAAAAAATTACGAGAAAACTGGAAATTTTATGTAAAATCACGTTTTTACAAACTACGTTTTTTTAAAATGCTCTCACTCAAAAACGAAAAACCGCAACAACTTGAAATTTTCACCAAATCTTTATATTGATGTTTTCTATACGTGGTTAAGTTTTCAAAGTATTTTAACATATTTTGACTTATTTATAGACAATTTAAATTTTCGATTTTTGTACATTTTTTTTTTTTTTTAAACACCTATAAAATTTAATTGGCTGGCCGAAAACTCTCGATAATTTAATACAATGTTTATAATAAGCTTAACTTATTTTCAATAGAAAATAAATGTGATATTTTCACTCAAATTTTTATTTATAAGCTCATAAAGCTCAAATTTGTATAAAATCTGTCAAAATCACTACAATTTGCAAGTTATTTTGTAGATAAAAATTCATAAAATTTTTTCTGTTTATACTTAAGTCAAAATTTTGACACTAGTTTGTCCATAAGCTAATCTTCAAAAATATATAAAAAAATTTCTACCGGACCAAAAGGAAAAAATGTTATGACTGTTTTAAATTTAAATTTTTACGAAATTGCATTATAA
>JAIPRK010002453.1:0-19439 GCA_025469195.1 Chaitophorus viminalis | reverse complement strand
TTATCTACAAAATAACTTGCAAATTATAGTGATTTTGACACATTTTATACAAATTTGAGCTTTATGAGCTTATAAAAAAAATTTGAGTTAAACGATCACCGTTATTTTCTATTGAAGATAAGTTAAGGTTATTATAAACATTGTATTAAATTTTCGAGAGTTTTTGGCCAGCCAATTAAATTTCATAGGTGTTTAAAAAAAAAAACTTACAAAAATCGAAAATTTAAATTGTCTATAAATAAGTAAAAATATTTCAAAATACTTTGAAACCTTAACCATGTATAGAGGACACCAATATAAAGATTTGGTGAAAATTTCAAGTTGTTGTGGTTTTTCGTTTTTGAGTTAAAGCATTTTAAAAAAATGTAGTTTGTAAAAACGTGATTTTGTGTAAAATTTCCCGTTTTTTCGTAATTTTTTTATCGTTTTTTTTGATTTTTTTTAAAAAAGTATTGAAAAAGTTGGATTTTTGACTTGCCCAGGTACCATCTACATTCACTTTCCTATCAGAAAAGTTGCTGTTTAAGAATATCGAAGCATTTTTACTACCGAAAATCGTGTCCTCAGACACAAAAAAAAAATAAAAAAATAAAATAAAAAAAAAAACACACATCATTGTAAAACCAATAGATTCCATCACTCCGTTCAGAATCTAAAAAACGTGTTAAATAAAATAAGTTAGTTTGCTTGTCTTCACCGAATCTAATAAATCGTCTGGCGTCGGTCTTCCTTTAGAATTCAACATTTCAAAGACATGTGTGTATTTTTTAGAAACTACTTTATATAACTTATGGACAATTTAATGGAATTCAACATAAAAATGCTTTTAAGAAAACGTCAAAGATTTTATCTACTCATATAGTGTCCAGTGTACAATACAAAATCTGAGGTCTGGACGACACACCTTTCTAGTTTTAATAGACAGACGTATATTATAAACTATCGGTTTTATTATTCACAAAATAATTGATTCACACAATGAAATGTGACTTCACTGGTCTCCTATAATTGCTAAATCACCTTGCAATAATGTACTAAGCCTGAACGCGGCAGGTTTAACCAATCTAGATGTGTGGAGTAACCGTCACAGTCTTGTCTATAGCATCCGCCACTCGACACACACGGAGTATAGTACACTATTGTGAATAGATGTTGGTTTCGGGGTCATGAGGTCAAGTCTGAGATATAGAAGTGGACTGGAAATTATGACTTCAATGGAGGGATCCTAACGGAGGGAGAAAATATAATAATTATGGTTTTCCACTTACCTTATTTTCCAAGTGCAAGCTTGAGTCTAATATATGTCAAAGTCTTCTTGCTGATAGTCCACAGGATAGGACATCAATATATCAGTGGTTCAGAAAAGGTATATATTACTCAAGTAATTAACTTGAAGGAAGAGAGTTGGTATAATTATTTTGAAGTATTGAACAGTTATAACAATCACACGAATGTAAGCTCTAGACGGTTGATGTTAATTTTGACTGCTGGCTCGTACTATGCTGCACTGCGATCGTAGTGATCGTCGAGCTTCCTTATATAGGCTATCGGTCACGTATATACCTCCTTTTTCGGTAAGAGATCCAAGGGATTGACCTGATTCGAGGACACGTAGGCACTTTCAAATATTATATCATAAAAAAAAGCTCATATAAGTCTGAAGTGCCCAGTGTCATTCATTGGTCACGTAGGTGGTGTTTGTACATGATTTATTTGGTCCCTCAGATCTCTACGTAACGAAGGGTAATGCGTGACCTTTACCGTTAGACTTAGATTAGTTATTAATTTATTATGTATTGATTTTTATTATTTGTTACTTTTCGATCCGTGTAATTTTTATAACTGTTAAATGTATGATTTATTGCGGTGTTATATATATGTTGGTTTGTTACATACTGACAAATCCTTGCCACAAGTTGGCATGTCTTTGGTGTAATTAGATACTTAAGTATAATTATTGTTAAGGTGAATATACTATTCCAAAAACCAATTGTGAATAATATTCTTTACTTTCTGAATGTATGTAATACTCGTATATATTAGTATTTTTATTTTTTCTGTGAACGTTTTGAAAAGTATAATTTATAAGGAACCTTGTATTAAAATTTCATGTCTTTGTCGGACAGTCAAAATTTTTCTATCGATATTTTTTTAAAAAAAAATACTTATAATAATCTAGTATAGTTGCTTATTTTTGATTGAAAGCAAAATAAAATATGTAATTTTTCCTAACTAGCGAACCGGTACGATCGTAATGTAGAACACCAAAGCGTAAAAAGTCACTGGAACTTTGCCATTTGCGTGCTCAATCTGTCGTACCCATAATCATTTCTGCCGAACGAATTGACTGTGATTATTAATTGGACGAGTGAAACAAACATGTGAACTTCCGCAATCGATTAAATAATAATTCTGCTCTAGATTTGCATTTGTTTTAATTTTTTGGCCACTATTTATGGTTGATATTTAAAGTGTCTTATTTGAAATAACAAAAGAAGAGTGAGAAGGAGTTTCCTGGACCCCACGGAGAATTTCCTTCAACCTCTGTCCAACCACCCTTATATTCACCTCTATAACCTTCGAAAAAATTGATAATGGGTTCCCTGGACCCTGCAGGTATTTTCTCTATCTCAACGCATCCCTGCCTCTACAAGCCCCAGTTAAACTACCCCTATGTGCCCCTATTAAACTACCCATACATATTCCCTACTAATTTACTCTATATAGCCCTATAAAACTATTCTTATACGAGCCCTATTAATCAATTTTCACACACTCCGTATGTTTCTTTGTAAACTTACACCTATTTACTCCCTATAAACATATACTTATACATTCCCTACTACTAATTCTTATGCATTAAGTATATAATATATTAATACCTGGGATAATAAGGCCGGAAATTGAAAATCTGATTATTGCAATATAATCTCACCATTTTAATATAATTTAATTAAGAACGTTTAGCAATAATTACAAAGTGAAATTCTATACTAATATTGTAAAGCAATTACTAATAGTAATTGCAAATATTTTTTTCCTAATGTAAAAATCAATCACGATATTATTTATTAAATGGTAAAAGTGATTTGGTAAACCATGCCAATGGTGAAATAATTTAGAGCAAGTGGTGATTTTAACTCGATAATGATATCTTGGAAAATAAAATATGTATATATTATATATTATATCCATACACACATACCTACATATTTATCTATGTATGAGGTGTAAAATATTTTTCTGATTGCAAACAAGAGGAACACATTTAATATTTGACTATTTGGTATGAAATACTTGCCGTTAATTTGCTTTCTTACCTCAAAAAAATAGATAATTTCCTAAATTTAATTGGTTAAATAATTGGTTGATTTGCATTTATTATGTATCCATCGTCATTCTCAAGATGTACGATATACATTATATAATGTATATTGTATATTATATACCTACATTATATATCTAAACATTGTACTTTTTTATACGCCGTCCATGATATCGACTAATTATTGGAATAGTAAATTGACAATTTAAATCTCTATAATATTTTTAAAAATATATTCTTACTTTTACTGCTAGAAAATGCAATATATTTATTTGATATAATCTTTTCGCAACATATTATGAGTCATGTGTAGCATGTCCGTATTATTTAATGAATTTGCTCTTTAAAACGTCTAAATCAGTATTAATTTAAAATGTTTAGATAATGATATGCTTATATAATAGGAAGTTGTAAAACATATTGACATTCAATACAAACTTATCATTTATTTATATAGCTAATATTAATTAATTTAAATAATAAAAAGCTTATCTTATCAAATGTCAATAAAAAATTTATACTGCGTCATAGTAAACGTATCAGTAGGGTAAACAATGTTTGTTGAAAAGGTTAAATTGTCTGAAAATCTTTTAAGTCTAGAAATTCAGTCTAGAATATTATGCATTATATTATATTTTATTTTACATGTAATTTTATGTCAATATTCACTGTTCGAACGCTTATAAAAAGAAAATGTGCTTATGGATTTCAATAATTTTTTAATGACATAAAGAAATATTTCTTTGGAATCTTCTATTAAATTTTCAAGTATTTTGTATAATCTAATATTTCAAATGCCTATAAGTAGCTTAAAAATCATTATAATATTTTGAAAAATATATGACATAAAGGAAATACCAATTTTAACAGCTGGTAAAATTTCAAGTTTCTGTGACTTATACTTTTTGAATTATAACAAATATTTAAAATCGTTTGAGGAAAAAATCACAATTTTATACAATTTCGTAAAAATTTAAATTTCAAACGGTCATAAAATTTTTTCCTTTTGGTCCGGTAGAAATTTTTTTTATATATTTTTAAAGATTAACTTATGGACAAACTAGTGTTAAAATTTTGAACCTAAAGTATAAACAAAAAAAATTTATGAATTTTTATCTACATAATAACTTGCAAATTATCGTTATTTTGACACATTTTATACAAATTTGAGCTATATGGGCTTATAAAAAAAATTTGAGTGAAACCATCTCCGATATTTTCTAGTGAGGATAAGATAAGCTTATTATACACTTTGTATTAAATTTTCGAGAGTTTTCGGCCAGCCAATTAAATTTTATAGATGTTTAAAAAAAAAATTTTACAAAAATCGAAAATTTAAAATGTCTATAAATAAGTCAAAATATGTCAAAATACTTTGTAAACATAACCATGTATAGAAAACGTCAATATAAAGATTTGGGGAAATTTTCAAGATGTTGCGGTTTTTGGTTTTTGAGTTAGAGCATTTTAAAAAAATGTAGTTTGTAAAAACGTGATTTTGCTTAAAATTTCCCGTTTTTTCGTAATTTTTTTATCGTTTTTTTTCGATTTTTTTAAAAAAGTATTGAAAAAGTTGGATTTTTGACTTGCCCAAGTACCATCTACATTCACTTTCTTTCAGTAAAGTTGCTGATTAAGAAAATCAAAGCATTTTTACTGCCCCAAAACGTGATGACAGACACAAAAAAAAAAAAAAAACACATCATTGTAAAACCAATAGATTCCATCACTCCGTTCAGAATCTTAAATACGTACATTAAATTCTTATTATTCCTAATTATACTTATACCTATCTTACGCTAATTGATTCATATTTATTGTCATCCGGTGATTTGGTTTTTTCCTAATAATTACAGTCGTACCTATCTCAAGCTGGTACACAAATTTTTAATTGACATTCTTTAATTAATTATATATGTATTTATAGGCGTATATTTGCTATATTTTTCTAAGTATTGGTCGGCTAATATTCTTGAGAATGCTGCGTCGGTACTGGTGGGGTGGGTGGCGGCGTCTGTAGTAGTGGTGTGTGGAGTCAGTTGAGGTAGATGGTAATAAAAGTTGTGGGGTGGGGAGTCAGCGATAGCAGTAAAGATAGCGTTGCCTGCGTTTTAGAGGATCGGAGGGTGTGACAGAATTCTCTATTTTTTACTACTGAGGCCTTTTAATGAATGATTATGATTAGGGCTGTGAATTTGTAGCTAAGTACACTACTATTTGGTGATAGTGATACGTAGATTTGTAAATACATAATTTGAATTAAGTATCATTGTATACGAATAACAATTTTGAACGGAGATGATATGTTGGTCTAGAATAAGTGTATTATAATATATTATGTTATATTTAAATTGAAATATAACAACGTCAATATTTGCTTTTCAAACGTTTGTAAAAAATAATTAGGCCTATGGACTTTCATTATTTTGAAATAAATATAACGAAGAAAATGCCAATTTTAAGAACTGCTAAAAATATCGAGTTTCTGCGACTTATACTTTTTGAATGATAACAAATATTTAAAATCGTTTGAGTATAAACCGTTATTTTATGCAATTTCGTAAAAATTTAAATTTCAAACGATCATAAAAATTTTCCCTTGGTTACATGCACACCTTGCAATATTTTAATATTAGTTATGCACATGAACATTATGACCTAGTCGGTTTAAAATAAATTCGACCACTTAGTAATTGATAAATCGCGTGATTTTAATTACTATTAACAATATACGTTTGGATAATATGTCCTAGTCAGTTGTTTTATTTAAATTTATAAATTCTTAGACCTACAAATCATGGTAATAAATTAAAATGTGACTGTTATAGTTTTAAAGTGTGTAATTGAAAGTCGCATGTTTTCCAATACATTGTTATTGGTGTAATTGTGCAAAAAATGTATAAACTAAATAATTGAATTAAATCACACGCTATGATAAAATTATTATTAGAGACATAAACTACATAAATTATGGTAAATATGGTATTGACATGTTATAATAAAATTCGGAACAAAATTATAATATCCGATATGGTCTTATAAGTACCGTATGCTAATCGATTGGGTCATTGGACCTAATACTACAAATTTCTAAGAGAACTATATTATATGTTCAATTGTTAAAGTTTCTATTAAAAAATGTTCAATGCATCCTGTTAATATTATTATATTTTTAACTCTCTGTTACGAATTGGGAATGATTATTGATTAATATATATACGGTTGCACGGATTTATTGTTGTATGCAACTAACTCAAGGATGTAGTCGTGTTAGAATAAGGTAAATAAATAATAAACTCAATTGAACTTATTATAATATTGTTGCGTGCAAACAACTCAAAAGTGTAGTCGTGTTTGATGTTGGAATAAGGTAGATAAATAATATACTCGGTATGAACTTATTATAATTTTATTGTAAAATTATTCTAAGGCTAAAGAATTAATTTTATTATATATAAAAATATTCTTAGTCCAAACATTTAACTTAAAATACATACAAAATATTCTAAGTCCAAACATTTAATTTATTGAACAAACCAGCGTGAAGGTGCTTACTATTAAACGGACTGAAACACATCTGAATATGGTCTGTTTGGGACTTCCTTATATATCCCAAACCCGTGAGATAATCGAGGCTCATTAATGTTATTCCTAGAATTGGTTGTTTTCAGTGACGGGATGTGGTTAATATGTATTTACTTCTGTAATATTATAGTATATAATATATAATATATATACATACAACATATGCTATATAAAGATAAAATCCGTCTAGTTAAATGCGTCAAAGATGTATTACATTGTATATATATATATGCCATAAATCATACACATACATACACATATATATTGTAATTGTGTGTGTGTACGTGGTCTCATCCCATTAATTTTTATTATTATTCGTTCTTACCGCACCTGTGTGGGTAGATGATTATTTAATATATTAACATTATTTAATATTATTTCTATCTCATGTGGAACCTAGTTAATGTACCATTTAATGTTTTAGTGTTATTTATTAGTTCCTTTCCAATATCTACCACATTGTTTTAACCACATCAAACCTGCTATTGTTATATTGTTTTATTCATAGAGGTAGTTCTAATGTGAATCTCCTTTTGTGATTGTTCTGTGAGGACTTACATTTATGTATGTCCGTAACAACATCAGTTCGTCCCAATTGGGGGGGAGTCTTACATGGCTAGGGAGTAGGGAGGCGCAAGCAGTCATCCCAAAGTTACATTTTTTATTATTAAATATTTTATATTTGTATTTCACTATATGTTGGGGAAAAATGAAAAATAAATAATGATCGACTATTGTTATCGCGTATCTATTATGTTGCGTGCAATCGACTCAAGGGTACCTATAGTCGTGTCGTGATGTTAGAATAAGGTAGATAGAATAATATACTCAATATGAACTTTTTACAATTGATTATAAAGTAATTCTAAGTCCAAATAATTAATTTATAGACCTGACTGGCGTGAAAGTGCTTGAACGGACTAAAACACATCTAAATTGGGTCTATTTAGGACCTACTTAACAACGACACCTCGTAACCATGAGATAGAAGAGTCTGTCCCTGGTTTTTTGTGTGTGAGAGAATAGTTTTAATTACCATAATGTTGTCACCGCTATATTTAAGTTATTATTCCAAAAAAGGCAGTTGGTCTATTCGATTTTTGCACATGTATACACGTGCACATCTAGGTCACACACTATAATATGTATATCCATACACACACACACACCTATTTATCTATATATGGGGTATAGTTTTATCCTGTAATTTGTTCTTATTGTTTTTACGTGGTTTAATACTAATGGGTTGCTATTCCAAGAATCATGCGTAGATGTTATAATGTCATCCGCTATTTAATAATTGATTTATTAAAAGTTTTAGTGGCAACACATGTGTTTAACATTTAGCTATTCTTTAGTTTAAGTTCTCGCGTAACGCGACTCGCGTTTGAATATGAATCTCCCCCTGTGAATGTTCAGTGAGAACCTACGTTTATGTACGTCCGTAACAGTACCATTGTACCAGTTATTAAATTTAAATTGAGTATTTTATTTAAACAGCCATTCCATCAACATCAACACGACTTCAAATTGAACCGATTACAGGCAATACCCGTCTCTCCTGCAGGACGTCGTCGTCCAGACTACGATTAGACATTTACAAAAATACAACGTACCGGTGTGAGATTCAATGCGCGACGCATGAAATAACAAAATGGATAAAAACGGAAAACTCGATAATGATAACTATATGACACGGATTTAAATAACTTAAAAACGATAAAATAAAATCGATAAACGTTCTAAAAAATTGTCAACAAATCTCATAAAGAATGAAATTTTCTGCTCTTGAAATGCCTTTAAAAAGTTATCTATAAAATTTAACTATTGCTAATTAAATTTAACATCAAGAAAACAAATTACTAAATTATCTTTAGAAAATAATACATTTTCAATCAGTTTAATGAAAATTATTAAACCGTGTTATGTACAATCAATGAATGAAAACTAACAAAATGATCGAAAAATGCTAAATCTATAATATCCACATAAAACAAAATCAAAAATTCTAAATTACATTTGACCCTTTTTATAAGAACCTCTTTTTACCTCTTTCATAAGAAACGAATTAAGTATTTAGAAAGCATTGTCTAAGATCAACCAAAAACATTTTTCATCCGGGCTCAAATTATAATTTGTTTATTTTACTAAATTTGTGAAAAGCAATTATATATTTAGGAATATAACATTTGTTGATGCGGGAACTAACCAGCTGAAGTTACCAATAAATATAAATAGTAAAAATCACAACTCTAAACGAATAAATAATTCTGTATGTGAAATAAAGAAATAACAAATCGACTGTAACTTACACATGTACTATATACAATTCAAAATAAACCATCTAGGAGCACAATAGTTATTAGATATTATAATGGGAAAATGCGAATTATCGCAAATTCTTAAATACCAATATTTAAATAATCTATATTAACTTAAAATGGCTATCAAGTATCATTTTTGACGTCTAATTTATATCATTAAAAATACAGATTCAAATCATATAATCTCAACTCTGAACAAATAAATAACTCTATATATTATAAAATATAATTTAATAATATTGTATGCTGCAACATGAACATGCGTTGTAGTGTTGTACTAACTACAAAATATTAATATACAAGACTATATTAATATTATTGAGACTCGTTACATGGCCAACGCATTATTAGGAATTATAATTTAATAAAAATATCAAATATAATATTTTTCTATTGCTCGGAGCCTCGACTGTATTTTGAATTGAAAACCTTAAACTCTAGTTAAGAATAAGAAAAGGGATATTTATTTTTATTTCAGCATAATCAAATAACATATAATCTTATTAAATAAAAATACATTGATAAGCTGATACGTATACCAACTGAGCTGTGCTCGTAACTGGTTTACGGAGTTCTTATAGTTTTAATCATTTGTTTAACTTAAAATAATTATACCATTACAATATAACCAAGTTCATTTGATATAATAAATAGCACTAAATGTTATTATTAACCCAAAGTTACATCAATTTTACATAGAAAATTAATAATTATACATATTGACTTTTTGTAATTTTATTAACACACACATTCTCATCAAGCTCACTAACTATTTTATTAATTGTTTTAGATTCTGAACGGAGTGATGAAATTTATTGATTTTACAATGATGTGTTTTTTTTTTTGTGTGTCTGATGACATCTTTTTTTGCAGTAAAAATGCTTCGATTTGCTTAGACAGCAAATTTTCTGAAAGGAAAGTGAATGTAAATGGTACTTGGGCAAGTCAAAAATCCAACTTTTTATATACTTTTTGAAAAAATCGAAAAAAACGATAAAAAAATTACGAAAAAACGGGAAATTTTACGCAAAATCACGTTTTTACAAACTACATTTTTTTAAAATGCTCTAACTCAAAAACGAAAAACCGCAACAACTTGAAATTTTCACCAAATCTTTATATTGGTGTTCTCTATACATGGTTAAGTTTTCAAAGTATTTTGACATATTTTAAATTATTTAGAGACAATTTAAATTTGCGATTTTTGTAAATTTTTTTTTTTTAAACACCTATAAAATTTAATTGGCTGGCCGAAACCTCTCAAAAATTTAATACAAGGTTTATAATAAGCTTAACTTATCTTCACTAGAAAAATCGGTGATCGTTTCACTCAAATTTTTTTTATAAGCTCATAAAGCTCAAATTTGTATAAAATGTGTCAAAATCACGATAATTTGCAAGTTATTTTATAAATAAAAATTTATAAAATTTTTTCTGTTTATACTTAAGGTTCAAATTTTTAACACTAGTTTGTCCATAAGCTAATCTTCAAAAATATATAAAAAAATTTCTACCGGACCAAAAGGAAAAAATTTTATGACCGTTTTAAATTTAAATTTTTACGAAATTGCATTATAATTCAATTTAAATATAAAATACTATATTATTATATACACATTTTAGACAAACATATTAACTCCATTCAGAATCGTTATTCATATACAATGATATCTATCATTGCATTCAAATTTAACAAATCCATTGTAATAATAACCTATTCAATAAACGAGGTACACTTCACCCCCAACTGTACAGCAAAGCGAGGCCCACCCGTTTTTGTTGTCTAATGTATAGTTTATAAATAGATACTTACCTAATATATTTGTATGCCTGTGGTTAAATTATTTCCTTGATGGGTAATTTAATGGTAGGGAGAAAGCTACTTTAATAATCATTTTTTGGGTAGTATGTAATGCATTGATATCTGATCTATTTGTGCCTCCTCAATATGTTATGCTTAAAATAAAATTGAATTACATATCGCCATGTATATTTGTCTTATAATTGTTTTATTAAGAAATCGAATTTTGTAAAATACAGTTAAGGATTTGATTTTATTTTTAATGTTCTGTACGTGTTCTGTCCACTTCAATTGGAATCAATTGTCACTCCTAAATATTTAAATGATAACACCATTACAATAGGTTTACAATTGCAATTTGATATGTTATTGCCACATTTGTGTATTATAAAGTTGTATCCATTTGGGAGTTGAGATCGAATTGTGACTATAGGCATACACACTGACTTATTTATATTAAGTTTAACAGATTTTTTTTCATCCAAATATAGATATACCGTAGTTCAACTTCTAATGTTATTTTAATTTTCTCTAGTTATCTTCAAAGTTTACAAGAGCTATATCATCAGTTAACATAAAAAGTTTTCCTTTAAATAAAACTGCAGGTATAGAATTAATATATATTAAAAACAATATAAGGCCTAGTGAAGTGCCTTGAGTGATCCCGTAATCTTTGACTTCGTAATAATCACTTTAATAATGAGTTCCAAATGTTCCAATTGTAATAAGCTGTTGTCTGTCACACAGATAGCTATTAAACCATTTTAATGTACTATCATTGAAACCTAGATACTTCAATTTATTTAGTAACGAATGCCTACGAATAAAATTAAATATTTTTTTCGTATCCAAGAATGTAATTAGAATTTTATTTTTATTTTTCCTTTCTCTATATAAGAAGTTAATTAGGTCCATTAAAGCGTTCTCTGTTCCTATATTTTTTCTGAACCCATATTGTCCCACAAATATTATTTTATCTCTCTCCAAGTATTCTACTAGTTGGTTTTTAATTACTTTTTGGAGTATTTTAGCTAAGATTCTCACTATTGATATAGGTCTGTAGTTAGTAAAATCCCTTCTATCTTCTTTTTTATGAATCGGTAAGATTCTAGCAACTTTCATTTCATTTGGTACTATATCATTTATTATACTACAGTTTATAATATGTACGATAGGTAATATCACATTGTCTCATATTTGCTTAATGAATAGTGCTGTATAGCCATCAGCTCCCGGGGCCGAGTTATTATTCAGATTTTTTAGTACATTTATAACTTCGTAACTACCAATGGTATTTAACTTTAAGTTGAAGCTTGTATCAGTTAGATTATTTGTACTTATAAGTAATTTAGGTAGTGTGTTATTTATTTTAATAGGAAAATTATTTTTCACTAATATGTTTCCTGTTGTTGCAAAATAAGAGTTTATTATGTTTAGGAGTCAAAGTAGGATATTTATCCTCTATTATTTCTTTGATTGGAAGCGTTGCAGATTTATTAGTTTTTATCCCTGGGAGTTCGTTAACCACTTGCCAGATTTTCCGTTTATTACCTTTACAAGTTTCTATTTTTTTTATGTAATATTGTTCTTTTGCCTTTTGAATAAGTATTGTTGATTTATTCCTATATGCTCTATAATAATTTAATAATTTATCATTAGATGTTCTTTTTTGCATTTCATATTAAGTTTATCTCTATTTTTTATTGATGTGATAAGGCATTGGTAATTCAAAGTTTTAACTTACGTTTATTCCTACATGATCGGTACTTTGACACAATACATTGGTTTAGTGTATCGGATTTATTTTTATTAAAAATTTGTAATGTAGTATTAGTATTATTAGTTTCAAATAATCCTTTCCATTTGTTACAGGATAACAATTTTATTGCCTTATTGACTATTGTAGTCTATATATGATACTATTGTTGCGTGCAACCAACTCAAGAGTGTAGTCGCGTTTGATGTTGGAATAAGGTAGATAAAATAATATACTCAATATAAACTTATAACAATTTTATTACAAAATTATTCTAAGTCCAAATAATTAATTTATAGACCTAACTGGTGTGAAGGTGCTTGCTCTTGAACGGACTAAAACACATCTGAATATGGTCTGTTCGGGACCTCCCTTATATACCCTGTAATGAACCGAATTTAAACTATGAGCGTAATACTCGGTTATTAATGTATTTGTAAGCTCGTTTACATTAATTTATTAATATGTTAAATAATATATTAATTATATATTTTTATATCGCATACACTAACATATAATATTAGTGTCATACATAGAGTATGCCCCTCTATTATATATAAATACCTATTTTATTATTAATAAATTATATCTCTTACCTTTGGTATATTAAAATTGAATAAAATACATATATGACTAATATGACAAAACATTCGCACTTTAGAATATAGCAATCAAACGTGGTAAGCCGCAGTCCAAGTCCGTGCAGGACAGCTCTCTTGGATACTGCCCGCTTGTGGACTCGGTCTGGACTTAGCCGCCTGGCCGTAGACTGGGTGGGGAATTGATTGATGTTTGGTCTTTTAGAATGCCTACTCTAAAACGCGATTGTTATTGTCCTTATTTATTTAATTGTACGAGTACATGAAACATTGATAACACATCATTAAACTACTTATTTTAATTACTGTAATAATAATATAGTTTGACCATTCTTAATTTTATCCAATTATATCAGTACTCTATATAATAAACATTCTAACCATAATAAAATCGAATTATTTAATACAAAATATAATCGGATAGTTAATTAACACTATACCTATATGGTATGATTTAATTATTACCGGATGAAATATTTAGTTGGTCTTTTGAAGTTACATATTATAATAATTTATTGTAAATTACTTAATTATAGGCTATGATTATTTGTTAATACATTAAGTGTAAATATAATATAAATTATATGATTTTATTTAAATTTTTATTGATGACGAGGCAATACAATTGTGCATATCATTACAACCCCAAACCCGTGAGATAATCGAGTCTCTCTCATGTTATTCCTAGAATTGGTTATTTTTAGTGACAGAATATGATTACTATGTATTTAATACATTAATATTATAATATATAATATATATACATACATACATACATACATACATACACAATATATGCTATATAAAGATAAAATCCGTCTATTTGCAGACGTCATGGGTATATGTACAACATACGTACATATATTCCATATATAATATACATACATACACACATAACTGTAATTAAGTATGTGTGTGCGTGGTCTCATCCCATAGTTTTTTATATTATTTGTTCTTATCGCACCTTTGTTGGTCGATGATTATTTTAATATATTAACGTTAGTTTGTCTTAGTATTGTTCCTATCTCATGCATTGAAATATGAATGATATACGTGATATATATCATAATATGTTATCAGGATAGTCTTATTACTTTTGGATTTTGTATAAAACCCCTTATTAGTCTATTTGTCAACGTCTATCACATTATGTTAACCACAATTTTAACCACGTCATACTTTATATTGTTTTAACCACATCTATAATAATTATAGGTAGTTTCTATCTTGGGGTTCTATGTTTAATGTGAGTGTAACGGACATACATAAATGTAGGTCCTCACGGAACAATCACAAGGGGATTCACATTAAGCATAGGGCCTCAGACATATAAGAATATAAGAGAATATAAGAGAATATAACATCATCGTTACAAATAGAATTAAATTCGGTTAGAATGAGAAATAATGAAAGCATAAATGAGTATACTAATAGAGTTGAAAAATTATTTTATAAATTATGTGACGCATCCACTATAAGAAAACAAAATAGTGAAATACTAACAACTCGCGATACCTTAAAAAATTTAACTTTATCAGCTTATATAGCAGGATTAATAAAGCCAATAAAAGCGTTAGTAAAAGCAAGAAATCCAGATTCGTTAGAGTTAGCGAAATAAATAACAAAAAATGAGGAGTTAGAATATAAAACAGAAAGGGAAACATACGAAATGATGAATAAAGATAGAAAATTTAATAATTATAACAACTACAATAATTACAATAATAACTACCTATAAAAATAATTTTCAACGTTTCAATAAACCAAATACTAATGTAAATCAAAAATATAACAATAATAAATCATTTGAAAGAAGTAATAATGCAGTTAATTCAAGAAATAATTACGATAAAAAAACAAAAGCTTGTTATAATTATAACGGATCAAATCATTTAGCAAATCAATGTCGAAAATTACAATCTAATAATCGATATAATAAGAGACCACCAAATCAAAATAATTTTACGCGACCAACAACTAAATATAATAATAACGCGAGAATAAAACATTGCAACTATTGTAATAAAAATAGGCATTATGAAAACGAATTCTATAAAAACCAAAATTATGAAAAACGTAATAATACTAACAGAAATAATCAGAATAATTCGGTAAACGATTTGGGATCGAATGTGGCTCGCGGAACACGTTCGATAAATCAAATAACAACCGCCACGGATTAAAAGAAGTTTTTAAACGTTTAATTAATCATAATTTAAAAATACAACCAGATAAATGCGAATTTTTAATACGAGAATGTGTATATTAAGGTCATGTAATAACAGAGCACGGAATAAAACCGGATGTAAGAAAAATAAAATCAGTATTAGATTTTCCTATACCAACAAATGTAAAAGGAATTAAATCATTTTTGGGATTATCAGGTTATTTTAGAGAATCATATAGTGCAAAAGCCAAATCATTAACAAACTTATTAAGAAAAGATGTAAAATTTAAATGAACTAATGAATGTCAAAAATCATTTGATGATTTGAAACAATCATTATGTTCAGAACCTATTTTGAAATACCCAGATTTTACACAAACATTTATTTTAACAAGTAACAACAGACGCGAATAATAAAGCACTAAGAGCTATATTATCACAGGGAGAAATAGGAAAGAATTTACCAATAGCATATGCTTCGAGAACTTTAAATAAAAGCGAAAATAATTACAGTACAGCAGAATTAGAATGCTTAGCAATAATATTTGGAGTTAATCAATTTAGACCTTATTTATACGGAAGAAAATTTATAATTGTAAGCGATCATAGACTATTAACATGGCTATTTAATTTAAAAAATCCTTTGTCAAAATTATCTAGATGGAGAATTCAATTAGATGAATATGATTACGAAATTCGATATAAACCGGGAGTATTAAATTCAAATGTAGATGCATTGAGTAGAATGTACACAATAGAAGAAATAATAACCGATAATTATGAAACCTTTTTACAAAAATTAGAAACATAATTAATAATAAATAAAAATATAAAAGATACAGTAGGAAATTTAATAGATGCACCGCAAACGCATCATTTAGTAACGGAAATAGCAAAACAATATAATTTTAAAACAGGAATAAATTATGAGTTAAAGCAAAAATTCCGAGATAACCAATTACTACCAACAAGTAAAGTAATAGGAGATATAAAATATTTTAAAGCAGACAATCGGTATATAATGTTCCTAATAACAAAAAATAATCATCATAAGAGAATATACATAGCATTAACGAACTTTTTTTTTTATTATTATTATTATTACAAGAAATATACAATCTATACACTTAGCATAATAAGTATATGTGAGAATGGAGTAACAAAACAGTAGAGGTTACGTGAGTAAGGAGCCACCCAGTAGTAGCACTTAGCTTGGATACATTAACGAACTTAAAACAATTTTACGAGGAAAATAAAATAGATAAATTAATAATGAATTAACTAGATCATACAGATAACCTACAGTAGGACAAAATTAGGTCAATGTTACGATATATATTTAAAAATACTGATATAGAAATATTAATATGTACTAATACGGAATATATAGAGGAATAAAAACAAACAATTTTACAACAATATATCATGATTCAAAAATAGGAGGTCATTTAGAAATAAAAAAACAATTAAACGAATAAAGAAACAATTTAAATGGGTAGGTATGAAAGAAGATATAAAAAATTATATAAAAAATTGCACGTCATGTCAGAAAAATAAAACAACCTATGGCAATCACTTCAACAAGTTCGATACCTTTCGAAAAAATATTCTTAGATATAGTAGGACCATTAACTACCTTATTGGGTAATATTTATATTTTAACAATATAAAACGATTTAACAAAGTATTCACTAGGTATATGCCAATACCTGATCATCAAGCTAATACTGTGGCTGAAGCTTTCGTAGTACATTTTGTATATGTTCACGGAATACCAGAAACAATATTAACTGATCAAGGAACAGAGTTCCTTAGTAATACGTTTAAAAAAGTTTGCAAGTTACTAAAAATAAATAAAATAAATACTAGTCCTTTTCATCCACAAACAAATGGAAGTTTAGAAATATCACATAGAACATTAGCAGAATATTTAAGACATTACGTAGATAAAAATAAATCAAATTTGGATCATTTATTACCATACGCATTTTTTGTTTATAATTCAACAGAACACACTTCGCATAATTTTCAACTATACGAATTAGTTTATGGAAGACCCGAAGACCTATAAAAATACCTATAAAATTAAAATCCGATCCAGAATCTAGATATAATTATGATAACTATATGTATGATTTAAAACAAAATTTACAAGAATCACATAAAATTCCGAGAGAAAAACTAATTAAAAAGAAAATAAAATCGAAAGAGGGATATGATAAAGATGAAAATTCAGTAGAAATACACGTAAATCAGTTAGTAATTTAATATTGTAATTGAGTTTTAATAAATACTAACACATAATTAGTAATTAGTAATTATTACTAAATTATTATATAAATTATATTTATATCATATTGTATTGTACCTTACTAACATTTAAATTATATAACTAAATTTGTTCATAGTAATATTGTAAACTATATGTTATAATCAATTAATAAACATTTATTATTATATTCATGTAATTAAAAACAATTACTATAGTATATTCATATTATAAAAAAAACAATTGATTCTCAATATTGTATACAAAATAATCATTATTGTATAATCATATTATTTAATTATTCAAATACTGTAACATGTAAAATGAAAAATGGAGAAAAAAATGTAAAGAAAATATTCATATGTAACAAAGTAATTGCAATTGTAAAAGATTTCCATTTTAAGACAGAAATCTTTCTTTTTGAGCGGAGGTGATTCGGACATACATAAGTGTAAATCCTCACGGAACAATCACAAGAGGATTCACATTAAGCATAGGGCCTCAGAATAGAAATTATCTATAATTAATGTAGATGGGGTTATAACAATAGCAGGTATGATGTAGTTAACATAATGCATGAGATAGGATTAATATTAAGACAAAATAATATTAGTATATTTAAAATAATCATCGATTCACACACGTGCCATAAGAATAATTAATATAAATATATATGAATATGTATGTGTACGACATATGGAGTGTATGTACTATGTAATACATCTCTCACGCCTTTAACCAGACGGATGTTATCCTTATATGGCATATTATATTGTTAATACATCCTGTCACTGAAAATAACCAATTCTGGTGATGACATGAGAAAGACTCACTATCTCACAGGTTTGGGATATATAAGGAAGTCCCAAACAGACCATATTCAGATGTGTTTCAGTCCGTTCAGTAGTAAGCACCTTCACGCTAATTGTTCAATGTTTGTACTTAGAATATTTTTATATATATTTTAATTTAAATCTTTGGACTTAGAATAATTTTACAATAAAATTATAATAAGTTCATACAGAGTATATTATTTATCTACCTTATTCCAACATCAAACACGACTACACTCTTGAGTTGTTTGCACGCAACATGAGTCTCCCCTTGTGATTGTTCAGTGAGGACCTACATTTATGTACATCCATAACAACAAATATGTGATATGAATAAATACTAAGTATATTGGATTCAAGTAAACTTATTTTGTTTCAATAATTTATTAACTTGATGAGGAATTATTCCTTAAAAGAAACAAAGTGCGATGAACAAAATAATTAAATGACTACGGACTATTAAAATGTAACTTATTATTATTTTAAAATATTATTATTATTTTTATACTATTCTTAATAATTTTTCGCCAAGTAAATAAATTATTGAAACAAAATAAGCTTACTTAAATCCAATATACTTAACATTTATTCATGGCATCACATTTTTATAGTGCTTAAAGATCTAATATTTGTTTAATTAAGTAATCTTTTTTATATGTAGTTTACGAAGGGTTTTTGTTGTGATATTACAAATTTTTAACATAATGTCGTTTTTTTTCAATAAGTACATTTCTTTTAATTGAGTTTTTTTTGCATATAATATCATATATATATATATAT